>ML784959.1:716741-740489 GCA_009831015.1 Picea engelmannii
GGAAACTAAGGAACAGGGTCATCAAAGAGTGTTTGATTAGATGGAGAGGGCTTCTAGTAGAGGACGCTACTTGGGAGAGTGAGCAGATGTTGCAGCACCCTGGACTGGTATTGTTTGAGGACAAGCAATTTCGGGAAGGGAGGACTGTAATGTCCCTTTCCAAATAGGAGCTCCAAAAGAGGAGGCTTAATGGTCTAAACTGCCCCGTTAGACTATATCTAGGGCCAAAGAGGGGTAAACAGGGTTACTAGAGGTCACTCCAGTCACATGTGTTATATTCGAAAAGTGACATTGAGCTAAAAAGGGTTAAAAGCACTTTTAAGTCATTATGAGCTAAAAATAGAAGTCAATAGTGAATTAGGGTTTCAACAGTGATTTAGGGTTTTGGAAGTCAACAGTGAAATAGGGTTTCAACATGATTTAGGGTTTTGGAAAGCTATAAAGGAAGGGTCAGCGACCTAATTCATCATTATGTAGATTATGACTCATCATTGAGGAGAAGAGGCGCATCTCAGTAGAAATAGTTCAGTGCATTCTAGGAGGAAGACACCAGTTGGATGATTTCGGTGTTGAAAGACACACCCTATCACCGGGAAGATCATTCAGGTCTTCCATCATTCTTCATTGATTCTACAGTGATCAAATATTCTGAGTATTATCTTTTAGTTGCTTATTTGTATTTCGGCTAAGATCCTTTTGTCTTTTGATCTAGCTAAGTGTTGTTATTTAATTCAGCCATAGTTTCTTATTTGTATTCCAGCTAAGATCCTTTGTCTGTTGATCTAGTCGAGTATTGTCAGTTTATTCAGCCACATTCGACCATTTTTTAATCCATAGAGATATCATAATACAAACTTTGCAGTCCTTTGTCATGTTTATTATTTGTATGATCATTTATATGCTATAAACCTTTGATCCTACACACACATTAGCAGCGTTTCCTAGACTAGCCAAGTCAAGAACATTATAGATCTTCTCTAGACTTTGCCAAACCTCAAGACCTAAGAAATAGTGCATAAGGCCTAGGTCTTTCATCTCAAATTTTGCAACGAGATTCTTCTTATGATCAGTGATGGGCCTTTCTTCTCTGGTTAAGAATAAACCATCCACATACAACAACAATATAACCGGCTCATCATTCATAACCTTGAAGTAAAGGTTAGAATCAACTTTACTCTTGGTAAATCCCAAGCTCGTCGGGAAACTGTCAATTCTACCATACCAAGATCTGGGAGCTTGCATCAATCCATATAGAGCCTTTTTCAACCTACAGACATGTATATTTATGTCTTCAACTTCATACCCTTGAGTTTGTTCTATGTACACTTCTTCTTCAATAACACAATTCAAGAAGGTTATTTTCACATCCATTTGGTGCAACTTCCACTTCATCTTATCTGCGATGGCTATGATGGTTATGATAGAAGTGTATCTGGATATAGTAGAAAATGTCTCTTCATAATCAATGCCTTCCTTTTGAGAAAATCCACGAGCTACAAACCTTGCTTTATTTTTTTCAATACTTCCATCAACAACATGTTTTATCTTGTATAACCATTTGGAAGATACCACATCTTTGCTCTTCGGTGTGGGAACTATTTCCCATACATCATTCTTTATAATTGTCTGGTATTCTTCTTTCATGGCATCTTTCCATTCTTTCTTCTGAATGGATTATTCAAAGAAAGTAGGCTCCTTCTCTATGAGATCACACATCAAAGCCATATAACTAGAGAATGGCTTATGTTTCTTGAGTTGTCTCATGGTTCCTTCCACGATACCATACTTCTCTCCATATTGAATAAGTTCCCTCACCCAAGCTAGCGTTCTCTTGTGAGATATCATCATCTGGGGAGGTTCTTGAGATTCTATCATGTCATGATCTTCTTGAATCTCATCATCAGGAGAAACTGTGACTTCCCTCACTGGTTCTGCAACTCTGGGAGCTATAGGTTCTTCTTCATATACTTCTTCAAGTTGGAATCTCCTTGATTTCTTGAGTGTTGCATCTTCATCAAAGGTTACATCTCTGCTAATATCAATATCATGGTAACCTGGTATATAAATTTTGAAGGCCTTTGAGACCTCATAGTATCCAAAAAATATTCCCTTCTTTCCTAAAGGGCCCAACTTGGTTCTCTTATGTTTTAGAATATGTACAAACACTGGACATCCAAATTTCTTGAGATGGCTTACTTCTGGATTCTTTTCGGAGAACATTTTTTCGATAGTTTTGAACCCAAGTGCACTATGGGATAATATGGGATAATATGTTTTGAACCCAAGTGCACTACTGGAAGATCTTGATCATGGATCATAGTCATCACTACTTCCATAATAGTTATGTTCTTTCTTTCTTCTAAACCATTGTGTTGAGGATTGTAGGGAGTGGTGGGCTCCCTCTTAATTCCAACATCTATAGAAAGTCTTACAAACTCTTTTGAGGTGTATTCTCCTCCATTATCTGACTTGGGTATCTTGATCTTTCTTTCAGAGAGATTCTCTATCAAGGATTTGAATTCCTAGAATTTTCCAAACACTTCATCTTTTGATTTTAAGAAGTAAACCCAAGTATTGCGACACTATTCATCAATAAATGACACATAGTATACATACACACTAAGAGAGGTGGATGGAATTGGGCCACATACATCTGAGTGGATGAGCTCCAAGACTCCTTATGATTTACTGTCGCTCTTCAGGAAAGGGTTCTTTATGTTATTTCCTTGTGCACATCCCTTACATACACCTTCATGATCAAGCTTGAAATATGGTAGACCTGTAACTTCCTTTCTCACATATGGTAAGGCCTTATAGTTGATGTGGGCTAGTATTCTATGCCAAATTTCACATGGACTCTCAGTAGAGTGACTCAAGGCTGCAACTGATTGACCTTTTAATTTTTACAGACCACCTTCTTCTATTCCAATAACAATTGCATCTTCTATGGTTTTTACTTTATGCCACATAAGGAATTCACCATCTATGAATGCAACCCTGAATCCTTTCTTATCTAAAGTTGAGATAGAAACAAAATTCTCCATCAAACCTGGCACATATAGTACATCCTTCATCTTCATTGGGGTACCTGAATCAAGTTTGTAATTGGACTCTCCCACTCTTATGATAGGGTAGTGGTAATCATATCCAAGTGTAACTTTCTGGGGAAAGTTCCTTTCTGTAAGGGTAGAGAGAATGTCTCTCTGACCTGTCATGTGCTTAGAAGCACCACTATCTATGAGCCAAGTATCCTCACCAAGTGACACTGATCCTGAGAGCGTAGAGATTAAGACATAGTCTTCAATCTTTTCTTTAATCATATTCATGGGTGGCTCATCATCTTTAACTTCATGAGCATGATGTCTTTTGTTATTTCTCTTCTTGTATTCTTCTCTTCAAGATGGACAATTCTTAGCAATATGTCCCATCTTGTCACAATGGTAACATTGATAAGATGAGAAATCTTTTTCTCTTTTGGAACTTCTGGAATCTCCTTGGAAGGTGATTTTCTTTATGGATGAATCTATTTGGGGAGTGAGGTTCCTTATGTAGGAGGGTCTCCTTATTGAAGTGAGAACTTCTCTTTCCTCCTTTATCATGAGCAGCTAGGGCTTTATATTCATCTCTTAATAGTACTGCTTCTCGGTTAGCTACTCTTGCTTCTCCTTGAACACTTTCTTCCCAAAGACTATCAAATTGTAGTTTTTCCTTTCTGGCACAAATAGTTTGCATGAATGCATACCAAGGTCTTGTGAGACCATTAAGAGCTTCCAATATGAGTTCATCTTCATCCAGGTTGTCTCCAATTGCTTCTATTTGTTCCTTGAACTGAGAAACCCTAGAGAAATAGTCATGGACGATTTCTCCTATCTACATCTTTGTATCCTTCAGTTGGTTCCTCAGATTCATCTTCCAGTTGATATTCCTTCCTTCATACACTCTGGTTAGGCCATAAAACATTTCTTTTGGAGTATTATTAGATGCCACTTGTGGGATCAAGTGATCTTTAATAGAGTATGCAATGATTCTTTTGGCCCTAACCATATCCTTTTGGTACTTTTCTTTGGTTGTAGCATCTACGTATTCTGGTACATTTTCCTTGATGAATCTTGCAAGGTCATTCTCTTAAAGAATGAGTGCAATCCTATACTTCCAGGCATGAAATTTATCCACGCCTTCTAACTTGTAAACAAGCTTGGTGCTTGTAGACATCTTGACCTGACGCTGGGAAAATGACCAAAAATTGAAAGTGCTAAGAAATTAAATCTGAACTTACGAAGAGATGCGCTTGGATGAGGTGAGTAGCCTGGTGCAGTCAGTTTTCAAAAAATCCAAATTTTACCCCTTCAATTTTTACCTACGCAAATATGGACCAATGCTTCTGGTACTAGTTCTGGTTTTCTAGTTTTCTGGTTTTTCGGTTTTCCAGTAATAGTGAAAACTAGGGTTTCACTTTTCGGGAGTTCTTTCCACTGAAAAAGTGCGCTCAAGCTATCAATGATTTCGTTGGGATAGGGTGCACTGCCTTGATGAGTTTTAGGCTGAAATTCTCTTCCAATAAAAATCCCTAATGTTCTTTTATGATAACAATGACGCTTTTGCTTATCTAGTGAAATGCACTCTCTTAAACTTAGTTATGATACCATGTTAATTTTTAGAGCAGCTATTAAGTTTCTTTTCAATTTACTAGATAGCAATAACATAGGTAGGATCACTGAGAGAAACACAATCACAAGATACACAACATTTATCCTCGAAAACCCTCATGGGGAAGAAAACCCAGCAAAAACTTCCTTAATATAGATTGCCAATACAATGACAAGGTAAAAGACCAAACACTAGAGAATAACCAACACTGAGCAATGTGCCTCTCTCTCTTCCTTCTTCCGACAACTAGTAAGTGAAACTTCCTTCAAACTTGTGCACTTGTTGAGTGACTTTTGTGAGTGTGTAAGTGAGGCACCATCCTCACTTATTTATATTAGCTGGCAGGCATTAGGGAGGTGTCTCTTCACTAGGTAGGGCCAACAACTTCTCTTAGTGGCTAAAACCACGCTAATTAGGCATGGGGGTCGACTTGTTAATTAGAATGATATAATTAGGGTTTGAACAATCCACAAAAGGGGATTGATCTAATTAATAATAACTCAACAATACATAGAATACTCTTTGCAGTTACAATATTTCAACACAACCATGCATTTCACAAACTAATATTGAACATCAATATGCTTTATATTTGAATGATAAGTTGGGTTCGTCGCAAGGAAGATTGCACTTTGACTATCACAATCTATCATTATAGCTTAATGTACCAACCTAATACTTGAACACAATATTTGTAACCATATAAGATCCTTTCTTACATGAGTGGTTTTCATGTACTCATCTTCTATAGTTGAGAGTGCCACTACAACTTGTCTTTTTTTCATCCAACTGAGTGCTCCTCTAAATAGGTTAAACACATTGTTAAGTTTTGAGCTATTATTAGGTTTCTTTTCAATTTACTATATAAAAATAGCATAGGAAGGATCACTGAGAGAAATACAATCACAAGATACACAACATTTATCCTGGGAAACCCTCATGGGGGAGACAACCCAGCAAAAAATTCCTTAATATAGATAGTCAATACAATGCCAAGACAATAAACCAAAACACTAGAGAATATCCAACACTAAGCAATGCACCTCTCTCTTCCTTCTTCTCCCAACTATAGCTACCAAACTTGCACATTGGATGATCGAATGAGTGAGTGAGATAATGAGACGTTGGATTCCTTTATTTATATTGGCAGGCAGGTGTTGAAAAGGTGTGTCTTCACTGGGCAGGGATGACTTGTCTTCTTAGTGGTTTAAACCACTTTAATTAGGCCTGGGTGTGAATTCTTAATTTGAATAATACAATTAGGTTTTGACCAATCCGCAAAAGGGGATTTGGTCAATTACAATGCCCAACATGATTAATCCACAAAAGGGGATTGATCTAATGAATAATGACTCAATAATAAATAAATAGAATACTCTTTGTAGTTACAATATTTCAACACTCCCCCTTAAAAAGAAGGGTATTCTACAACATCATCAAGAGAGAGAGGGAAGAAAAATCAACAACATTTGGAACACTGACTAGCATATCTATAAATCATCAGAAGTTTTTCTCATCATCAATATCATCATCTACAACAAGGAGTTGGAATGGCATCATCATCATATGCATCAACATGGGTTAGCATAACAGTAATACATCATCATGATCATCAATAACAACACAAGGATGATACAGCATCACAACACGAAGGTTGGAGCATCATCAACATCAAAACTAGGCTGGAAATCTTTAGCAAAAAGTTGCCATATCAATAACTTCAACATGAAGATGGGAATATTCAGCACAAGGCTAGCATCAAAACAACATCAACACGAAGTTTGAAATATTCAACACGAGTCTGACATCACAACAACATTAGCACGAAGCTGGAAATCTTCACCATGAGGCTAGCATCACAACAACATCAACATGAAGCTAGAAATATTCAACACAAGGCTAGCATCAACACTACTCCCCCTTTTGAGGGGGGTCCTTTCGAACTATACCAATCTTGTCTTGAAAGTGCTCAAAATTTACATGAGACAGAGGCTTGGTCAACACATCTGCAACCTGTTCATCCATGCTAACATAATGGAGCTTTATGGCTCCTCTCTCCACCATATCACGAATGTAATGATATCGGATTCCTATGTGTTTTGACTTGTCATGGAACACATGGCTCTCTATCATCTTTATGAAGCTTTGGTTATCACATAGAATCAAGTTTTCTTCCATCTCCAGATCAAATAGACCTGTCAACAACTTTCAAATCCATATGGCTTCACAACTAGCGTAACATGCAACAATGTATTATGCTTCTGTCATGCTGAGAGAAATACTTTATTGCTTCCTACTCTTCCATGAGATCATGGATGACCCTAGACTGAAGAAACATCCCGAGGTGCTATTTCTGTCAGAGACACTTCCATCCCAATCTGATTCAGTATATCCACTTAGTCTGAAGTCATGATCTCCATTATAACCGAGACCAAAATCTAATGTACCCTTAAGGTACCTCATCACATGTTTTGCAACAACTAGGTGAAGACATATGGGTTCTACCAGAAATTGACTCAAGGTGTTCACAACAAAACATAGATTTGGTCTAGTGTTCGTCAGATATATCAATGATCTAATGATCTGTCTGTATAGCGTAGCATCAACCAATTCTGATGAAGTGTCAACCAAGAGATTCAACTTAGTTTCCATGGGTGTATTCATGTATTTTCACTCCAACATATCAAACCTCTTCAATATTTCAACTTCATACTTCCCTTGGCTGAGGAAGATCTTCTCTGGGCTCTACCAGACCTCAATACCTAATAAATAATGCATTAGTCCAAGGTCTTTCATCTCAAATTCTACATCAAGCTTCTTCTTACAATCAGTGATGAGATTTTCTTCTCCAGTTAGAAATAAGCCATATACATATAACAACAATATAATAGGCTCATCATTCATAACCTTGAAGTAAAGGTTAGAATCATCTTTACTCTTGGTAAAGCCCAAGCTCGTCAGGAAACTGTCAATTCTTCCACACCAATCTCTAGGGGCTTGTTTCAATTCGCATAGATCCTTCTTCAATATGCATACATGAGTCTTTCTATCTTCAACTTCAAACCCTTAAGGTTGTTCTATATACACTTCCTCTTCTATGACACCATTTAATAAATTTGTTTTCACATCCATCTGGTGTAACTTCCACTTCATCTTAGCTTCAAGGGCTATGATGGTTCTGATTGAAGTGTATCTGGATACAAGAGAAAACGTCTCTTCATAATCAATGCCTTCCTTTTGAGAAAATCCACGAGCTACAAATCTTTCTTTATATTTCTCAATACTTCCATCAACAACATGTTTTATTTTGTATAGCCATTTGGAAGATASCACATCCTTTCTCTTCGGTATGGGAACTATTTCCCATACATCATTCTTTATAATGGATTGGTATTCTTATGTCATTGYATCTTCCCATTCTTTCTTCTAAATGACTTCTTCAAAGCAAGTGGGTTCCTTTTCTAAGAGATCACACATCAATTCCATGTAACTGGAGAATGGCTTGGGTTTCTTGACTTGTCTCATGGTTCCTTCGAGGGAACCATACTTTTMTCCATCTTGAATAAGTTCCCTTGTGAAGGATGGATTTMTCTTGTGGGAGATCATCATCTGGGGAGGTTCTTGAGATTCTATTATGTCATGGTCTTCTGGAATCTCATCATCAGGAGAAGTTATGACTTCCCTCACTGGTTCTGCAACTCTGGGAGTTACAGGTTCTTCTTCATATACTTCTTCAAGCTGACATATTTTTTATTTCTTGAGTGTTGCATCTTTATCAAAGGTTACATCTCTGTTCATCTCAATATGATGGTAACCTAGTATATAAATTCTGAAGGCCTTGGAGACCTCATAGTATCCAACAAATATTCCCTTCTTTCCTGAAGGGTCCATCTTGGTTCTCTTCTCTTTCAGAATGTGTACAAATAACGGGCAACCAAATATTTTGAGATGGCTTACTTTTGGTTTCCTTCTAGAGAACATTTCTTAGGGGTTTTGAACCCAAGTGCACTATGGGATAATATGTTATGTACATACACTGTTGATCTTGTTTCTTATACCCATAAGTGCATTGGAAGATCTTGATCATGGATCATAGTCTTCACAGCTTCCATTATAGTTCTGTTCTTTCTTTCTGCTACACCATTTTGTTGAGGATTGTAGGAAGTGGTGAGCTCCCTCTTGATCCTAGATTCTTGACAAAAGTTTACAAACTCTTTTGAGGTGTATTATTCTCCATTATCTGACCTAAGTATCTTTATCTTTCTTTCATAGAGATTCTCTATCAAGGCTTTGAATTCCTTGAATTTACTGAACACTTCATATTTTGATTTCAAAATGTAAACCCAGGTTTTGCAAGAATAGTCATCAATAAAAGACACATAGTATACATACCCATTGATGGAGGTTGATGGCATTGGGCCACATACATTTGAGTGAATGAGATCTAGAACTCCTTCTTATTTACCGTCTCTTTTCGGGAAAGGGTTCTTGATGTTCTTTCCTTGTGCACATTCGTTGCACACACCTTCATGATCAACCTTGAATTCTGGTAGACATGTGACTGCCTTGCTTACATATGATAATGCCTTGTAGTTGATGTGATCTAGTCTTCTATGCCAAAGTTCACATGGATTCTCAATGGAATGAGTCAAGGTTGCTTCTGAGTGACCTTTTAGCTTATACATGCCACCTTCTTCTTTTCCAATAACAATTGCTTCTTCTATGGTTTTTCCTTTGGGCCACATAAGAACTTCTCCATCTATGAAAGAAACTATGAATCCTTTCTTATCTAAATCTAAGATAGAAAGTAAGTTCTTTGTCAAACCTGGTACATATAGTACATCCTTCATCTTCATTGGGGTCCCTGAATCAAGCTTGTAATTCGATTCTCCTACTCCTTTGATAGGGTACTGGTAATCATCTCCAAGTGTAATTTTATGGGGAAATGTGTTTTCTATAAGGCAAGAGAGAATGTCTCTTTGACATGTCATGTGCTTGGAAGAAACACTATCTATGAGCCAAGTTTCCTCACTAGGTATCATTGATCCTAAGAGGGCAGAGATTAAGACATAGTCTTCAATATGTTCTTTTATCATCTTCGTGGGTGGCTCTTTTGTTATCACTCCAAGAAACTCCTTAGGTTGTATCTCAAAGATGCCTGGTAACTTAACTATTCTTGCAATGGTTCACTCAATGATGGGTAATGTTGTATCAAGATGAATATCTAGCTTACTGGATTGTATATTCAAGTCTGTCTAGGAATATTCAAACAGTGCAGGGCCTTCGAAATATATTATCATATAGGTAGTGTATCAAATGGATAAGAAACTAATCACCTCAACCAAAACATAGATATATAAAACAATACATATGATGGGTCAAGAAACTAGCAATATTACTTATTATCCTAATTTTCTCACTAATCATATGGTAAGATGACAGTCACCAATGGATTATGTAAACATAGACAAAGAACATAATTCAACTCATAAGCATAGAACAAAGAAAGAAAACAATATCTGACAATAACAATGAAAGAAGCTTGCAGGCTGAATATATTATAGAAAGGGTCTCAATCACAAATACAGTATAGTTTAGAACTCAAAATTGAACCCCTAGTTCATTTGAAGTTCTTGGCTTTATAGCCTTTACAAAAGATTTCTAGATCCTAGAAAACTGGATCAAATATGCTAAAATTGGAAAGTCAAAATAGATTCATGAAAATAGGAAAAGATCCTATTTAATAGGTCAACCTCTATATTGATAGTCCTCATGATCTTTGAAAGCTGCAGCAAGCCTTCCAAGGCTGATGGATAAGGTTGAAAATGCCACTTTGAGGACAGGTCATTCTTTTGCCAAAAATAGACAAGAAGCTTCATTATTTTCCCCTTGGTGGCACCTTCAAAACTAAGACAGAGCACTAAATCTGATGCTCTTAATTATAATCTTCGTTCAGAAATCATCCTCGTGCAGTTTAGAATGATAAAACTCATATATGTGTAAAAAGAGTGCCTCTCTGCCCTTCTCTGTGCTCTCGGTGGCTAAAGAGCCAAAATTCGAACCTGTAAGCCACCGAAAGCTCTGCTTTCAGTGGCTTAGGATAGCTTTGAAAGTCTGCCTAAGCCACTAAAAGTTATGTTTTGAAGCAGTCTTCAACATTTGTAAAAATGTGTTTCTCCCAGCTTCTTGATCTTCAAGGCTACTCTCCAAGGTTCTTTGTAGCTGCTGCAAGGTAATTTCAACTTAGACATTATGGTCTAACTTCTGCATGCCCAACTCAATCATCTTACAGGAAGAACTTTACCCAATTATGAGTGTTCTCTTCCCAATATACAGTTCTTGATATATGCTTAACACTTCACCGTAAACTAAATTCCTAGCAGTCAAAGCAAGTCGATCAATGGTATTTTTGTTGCTTGGTTCTTCACAACCCTACACAAGGAGATTCATTGCTTAAAATAATGAATGAGGAATGTTGCTGCCCCACATAGATGAATTCTCCTTTGCAGAGTTTTTGACAGAACCTCTTTCTCTAATAAAAACCCTACATAATAGTTAGTTTGAGACAATGAGCAAGAGGTGTTGCAACTGCAGATAACATCGCACTAACAGTAGGACCTGAAGATATAAGAATGGAATAGGGTTTTACAGGAGTACAAAAGATTGAAGAAGCGTTGGTACCTTCCTCATGTATAGAGTAAGTCAAAGAATGAAAACTTAGCCCCTCGAGCTTCTTCTCTGTCAAACTTATTACTTCTCCCCAACAAAGTATTCATAGATATCAACATCACCAATAGAATCAAAATGAGTAGCAACTAGAAGATGTGGTAGTGAGGATATCCGCCCAATAGGTTGAGTGGAACAGTGGAGATAGAGCTCATATCTAACAGAGTATTTGTTATGCAAAGTCTTCGGCACCTGCAAACTCATGCTCTTTTGCCCCTCATTTCAAGCTAATCAGCTTGGTGAAAGTAATTTTGATGATTTGATTCTAGCAGTTTGGAAGTGAATACCTCAAATCCTGCTGATCGACACAAATAACTCAATCTTCTCTGTAAAGATTAGTTAATGAAACCAATTTATGGCACCTGTATCATAAGCTTAGCACATGGCTTAATTTGTGGCTTGATTCGTGGCTTGAGCTTAAAGCTTGACTTGTGGATTTTAGGCATACGATACAACTCATGGCTCCTATTCATGGCCAGTTCCAAAAACTGAAACATACTAAATTACAAGACACCTGCGCAATACATCTATTAACTGGTTTTTATAAAAGCTTCAACGTTTGCGTTTGGCTTTGTTTGGCTCATGGATTTATTCATAGTTGACTCATGACTTGACATGTCAACTTAGCTTGTGAATTAGACACGCATGGCTTGACTTGTCATAGAAATTAAATGTGTATCTAGTATGTAGGATGGGTGACATATGACTTGGAATGACATATTTGATATAGCTTAGGTTTAATAATAAGACACTTATGCACACATACCACATTTTGATGAGATCATAAAATATATATATATATATGTAATATATTTTTGTATTTGAAAATCAATAAACATAGATTAGGGATAACAAATATGACCATTGTTGATATTTTATATATTGCAGGTCAAGAGGGAAGAACCAAAGGATGCTTCGCAAAAGTGATCACTCGAGAGCTCAATGAAGAAGTGGAGGTTAAGACACTGGCCAAAAGGCTGAAAAAGAGCAATAAGTGAAACAAAGAGAGATGAAAAACGCTCTCAAAAGTCCATTGTATTTTGCTTGCTAACATCTGGCTCCAACTAGGATGGAGACCTCCCTGTGAGTCTCCAAGCACCTGGTAGTTCCAGTCACCTTTGCCATTGGGCTATGGAGTCATTTGGCCTGTGCAACTAATCTTATGCAAACCTGTAACTTGCCTGTAGCCTTTACCATTGGGCTATGGATTCATTTGACTTGTGAAATCAATATCTGAAATTTCTCCAAACCTGTGCAACTGATCTCTGTACACCTTCAAAACCCACCTTTATTCACACAAGAAAAATGTTATTTCTTCTGCAAATGCGAAGAAAGAAATGCTCGAAAAAGAGCTTATTTACTGTGTTACCCTACTCTAACCAGATGTACAATTTGGTTAGGTAAAGGATGACTTCCATAACAACCATCCAAGCAACTTTAATACTGAAGAAATATCATCTTTGTCATTGATCAATAGATGAAGTTTGAAATGTTACCACAGTGATAATAATTCTTTCTGGAAATCATACTCACCTGAAAACATGGGCGAACTAAAGAAATCTAAAACTTTCAAGATCTCTGAAAAGTATAACTCCATGAATGCTGCCACCGGATCCTTGAAAGGAAAATAAAAAACATACTGGTCTTCGGGAAACAACTGCACATATATGGCAGCCTCTTGCTCAGCCATGGATATTCCTCTGCTAGAAGATTGACCATCTTCTTGTTCCCTTGATCTCATATCTTGATCATCAATCATCACAACTTTCTCTTTGGAGAAGTGCTCAAAAGATGATGATAAAGCAGTGTTAAAATCATATAAATAAGGATCAGTTAAAAACATATAATTTTCTATGCAATCTTCTGTTATCATAGGCTCATCCTGGTTAGCAAACTGATCATAACATTCTGACTCATACCTATTTCTAGAGCACTCAACAAGTATTGAAGAATTCTGACCTGAATCTGAAATAAACTCATATGCTCGTTTTTGTTCCAAATCTGCTTCAAACTCGTTACCTTCATGCTCAAAATCTGAACCATACTGATAATTTACTTGTTCATGTGCTTGCAGATTTTCAGAGTCAACTTGCATTTGGATCCACCTGGATGCACAGATGTTCTCCTCTACCTCTTGATCATCTTCAAACAAGCTCCTTAAGGATGAAGACTTCCTTTCTAGCAGAAGAAGGGTAAGTTCTGAATGAAGACCCATAACATAATATATCATGGCAATTGTCTCTGAAGGTCATATCTCCAAAGGCATGTCATGATAGTTGCTGTAAAACCTTCAATTGAAGACAGGTAAAGCTTCACCCTTCTCTCTCTTCAGAGCATAAAAATCAGCAAGTTATGAATCTAGTGATTTGTACTCGCCCCGGTACTTCACAAAAGAATTAGAGAACTCAATCCAAGAGCTAATAGAATTGGCTCTCAGACCCTTAAACCATGCAGCAACATCTCTGATCAAAATCTTGGAGAAAAATCTCATGATCACATCTTCATGAACAATCTCAAATCGTTCAACAAAACCCTCAAAGGATTCCAAGTGCCTCTCAACTGAAACTTGATTCTCTCCAGAAAACTGGGGAAGATATTAAAAGAAGTCAAGAGGATAAGGATGAAGAAGATAGGGCAGCCTCAAAGACTTGAACATCTTCATCCTAATTTTAACTTGAAAAGCAACAAGCTGATTATGAGAGTTAACAGGTTCATGACAAGGTTCGGCAATAATGTAAAAAGGTGTTGAGCTCTGGGCAAGTTTGGAATCAATTCTGACCTCTGTAAGGTTACATGGTTGATCAGATTTAAGGGATATTTGAATACAATGATCATCTTTATGAACGGGCTAAGGTATAGGTGTTGAATCAACATCTACAATATAGGGTTGCAGGATTTCCTCTTTTAAGTTTGGATATATACAAGAAGGATGATGATTTTCTGAATATACAAAATAGAAAATGATCCTCTTTACATGCAAAGGAAACAACATGAAAGAGCTGATAAAGAAATACAACAGTTCATGAAGCAGACTAATGAACTGATACCTATATTTGAAATTCAGCTCCTTCATCTTATGTCAGTTGGATCCTTCCCAGTAGAGTTTTATTAAACTCAGATGGATCAAGGAAATAGAAGGATTTGTAAATCTGCCCTAGCAATAGGGTTAGATTTTCTTCTCCTTTTACAAACAAGTCTTGGAGAATAGACTCTACTACAGACAAACTGGTATGAGTATAAGAGTAGAGTTTTTCTGGTTCTGTTTGCAAAGAGTTCAGAGAAGAGGAGCAATCCTCTTACAGGGTAGATTGTATAACCTCTTTCCCTAAATTATGTACAGAAATATGCTCAGAAATAAGATCTATAACAACATAATCTATTGAAGGCTCCTCACTTTTCAAATTTTCTGATTCACTTACAATTTTCTAAGAACATGAAGCTTCAACAAAAGTAGACTTAATGGAAGGTTTTATAGGTATAAATAAAGAAGAAATACCTCTTGAGATACCTGATATAGATTCCCTTGTTGCTTTGGAAGTTTGTCTTTGTAACGCTCTTCCTCTTCTGATGATCTTCTCTGGATCTGCAACAGGTGTTGCTAGTGGCCTTTCTGGATTTTCTCTAGTATGAGCTCTCTTCAAAGCCACTTAGTTCCAATGGATTCACCAGATAGATAATTACAACCAAGTAAATGTCCACGCTTTGTCTATCATCAAAGCTAGATCTATGTCGTGCCCCAAGGAAGCTAAGATTCAATCTTCTCTCACCGGAAATGACGCCAATTTGTTACCACTCTAGGAAACTCTTCTAGGTTGTATCTCAAAGATGCCTGGTAACTTAACTATTCTTGCAATGGTTCACTCAATGATGGGTAATGTTGGATCAAGATGAATATATAGCTTACTGTATTGTATATTCAAGATTTTCTAGGCATATTCAAACAATGCAGGGCCTTCGAGAGATATTATCAGATAGGTAGTGTATCAAATGGATAAGAAACTAATCACCTCAACCAGAACATAGATATATAAAAAAATTCATATGATGGGTCAAGAAACTAGCAATATTACTTATGATCCTTTGCTCACTAATCAGATGGTAAGATGACAGTCACCAATGGATTATGTAAACATAGATAAAGAACATAATTCAACTCATAAGCATATAATAGAGAAAGAAAAGAAGATCTGACAATAACAATGAAAGAAGCTTGCAGACTGAATATATTATAGAAAGGGTCTCGATCACAAATACAGTATAGTTTAGAACTCAAAATCGAACCCCTAGTTCATTTGAATTTCTTGGCTTTATAGCCTTTACAAAATATTTCTAGATCCTAGAAAATTGGATCAAATATGCTAAAAATGGAAAGTCAAAACAGTTTCATGAAAATAGGAAAAGATCCTATTTAATAGGTCAACCTCTATCTTGATAGTCCTCATGATCTTTGATAGTTGCAGCAAGCCTTCCAAGGCTGATGGATAAGGTCGAAAATTCCACTTTGAGGATAGGTCATTCTTTTTCCAAAAATAGACAAGAAGCTTCATCATTTTCCCCTTGCTGGCACCTTCAAAATTGGGACAGAGCACTAAATCTGATGCTCTTAATTATAATCTTCGTTCATAAATCATCCTCATGTAGTTTAGAATAATAAAACTCAGATCTGTGCAAAAAGAGTGCCTCTCTGCCCTTCTCTGCGCTCTTGGTGGCTAAAGAGATAAAATTCGAACCTGTAAGCCACCAAAAGCTTTGCGTTCGGTGGCTTAGGACAGCTATGAAAGCCTACCTAAGCCACTGAAAGTTATGTTTTGAAGTCGTCTTCAACATTTGCAAAAATGTGTTTCTCCCAGCTTCTTGATCTTCAAGGCTGCTCTCCAAGGTTCTCTGCAGCTGCTGCAAGGTAGTTTTCATCTTAGACATTGTGGTCTAACTTCTGCATGCCCAACTCAATCATCTTACAGGAAGAACTTCACCCAATTATGAGTGTTCTCTTCCCAATATACAGTTCTTGATATATGCTTAACACTTCACCATGAACTAAATGCCTAGTAGTAAAATCAAGCCGATCAATGGTATTTTTGTTGCTTAGTGCTTCACGACCCTACACAAGGAAATTCATTGCTCAAAATAATGAATGAGGAATGTTGTTTCCCCACATAGATGAATTCTCCTTTGCAGAGTTTTTGATAGAACCTCTTTCTCTAATAAAAACCCTGCATAATAGTTGGTTTGAGACAAGGAGCAAGAGGTGTTGCAACTGCAGATAACATCGCAGTAACAGTAGGACCTGAAGATACAAGAATGGAGTAGGGTTTTACAGGAGTACAAAAGATTGAAGAAGCGTTGGCACCTTCCTCGTGTACAAAGTAAGTCAAAGAATGAAAACTTAGCCCCTTGGGCTTCTTCTCTGTCAAACTTATTACTTCTCCCCAACCAAGTATTCATAGATATCAGCATCACCAACTGAATCAAAACGAGCAACAACTAGAAGACGTGGTAGTGAGGATATCTGCCCAACAGGTTGAGCGCAACAGTGGAGATCGAGCTCATATCTAACAGAGGAGTTGTCATGCAAAGTCTTCGACACCTGCAAACTCATGCTCTTTCGTCCCTCATTTCAAGCTAATCAGATTGGTGAAAGTAATTTTGATGATTTGATTCTAGCAGTTTGGGGGTGAATACCTCAAATCCTGTTGATTGGCACAAATAACTCAATCTTCTCTACAAAGATTAGTTAGTGAAACCAATTTATGGAACATGTATCATAAGCTTAGCGCATGGATTAATTTGTGGCTTGAGCTTAAAGCTTGACCCGTGGCTTTTAGGCATATGATACAACTCGTGGCTCCTATTCATGGCCAGTTCCAAAAACTGAAACATACTAAATTATAAGACACCTACGCAATACATCTATTAACCAGTTTTTATAAAATCTTCAACGTTTGTGTTTGCCTTTGTTTGGCTCGTGGATTGATTCATAGTTGACTCATGACTTGACATGACAACTTAGCTTGTGAATTAGACACGCATGGTTTGACTTGTCATAGAAATTAAATGTGTAGCTAGTATGTAGGATGGGTGACATATGACTTGGAATGGCATATTTGATCTAGCTTAAGTTTAATAATAAGACACTTATGCACACATACCACATTTTGATGAGATCATAAAAAATATATATATGTAATATATTTTTGTATTTGAAAATCAATAAACATAGATTAGGGATAACAAATATGACCATTGTTGATATTTTATATATTGCAGGTCAAGAGGGCAGAACCAAAGGAGATGCTTGCAAAAAGTGATCACTCAAGAGCTCAATGAAGAAGTGGAGGTTAAGACACTGACCAAAAGGTTGAAAAAGAGCAATAAGCGAAACAAAGAGAGATGAAAAACACTCTCAAAAGTCTATTTTATTTTGGTCGCTAACATCTTCATCTTCAACTGTATGGGCATGGTGCCTTATGTTTCTCTTCTTGTATTCTTCTCTTCTAGTTGGACAATTCTTATCAATATGTCCCATCTTGTCACAATGGTAACATTGGTAGGATGAGAAATATTTTTCTCTTCTTTCACCTTTTTGAAACTTCTTGAATCTCCTTGGAGGGTAAGATTCTTTATGGATGAATTTGTTTGGGGAGTGAGACTCCTTATGTTGATGAGTATATTTTTCGAAGTAATACCTCTTCCTTCCTCCTTTAGTATGAGCAACTAGGGCTTGATCTTCATCTCTTGATAGTATTTCTTCTCGGTTAGCTACTCTTGCTTCTTCTTGAACACATTCTTCCCAAAGACTGTCAAAGTGTACTTTCTCCTTTCTGGCACAAATGGTTTGGATGAATGCATCCCAAGGTCTTGTGAGACCATTAAGAGCTATCATTATTAGTTCATCCTCATCTAGGGTGTCTCCAATTGATTCTATCTGTTCCATGAATTGTGATATTCTAGAGAAATATTCCTGAATTGTTTCTCTTTTCTGCATCCTTGTACTTTTGAGTTGAGTTCTTAGATTCATCTTCCAGTTGATGTTCTTTTCTTCATACATTTTGGTTAGGGCATAAAACATTTCTTTTGGAGTTTTCATTGAATCCACTTGAGGAATCAAGTGATCTTTAATGGAGTCTACAATGATTCTTTTGGCCCTAACCGTGTCCTTTTGGTGTTTTTCTTTAGTTGTGGTATCGATAGGTTCTGATACATCTTCTTTAATGAATATTTCTAGGTCATTATCTTCAAGAATGAGTGTGATCTTATATTTCCAAGCACGAAAGTTTTTCACACCTTCCAACTTGTCAACAAGCTTAGTGCTTACAGACATCTTGACCTAGAGTTGGAAAATGACTAAAAATCGAAAATGCTTAGAATTTAAATTTGAACTTACCAGGAGGTGCACTTGGCTGAGGTAAGTGTTTTGGTGCAGTCATATTTCAAAAAATCCAATTTTTTCCCCTTCAAATTGGGCCAACGGAATTTTGGATTGGTACTTCTGGTACTGGTTCTGGTTCTAGTTTCCTAGTTTTCTGGTACCAGTGAAAACTAGGGTTTCACTTTCCGAGAGTTCTGTCCACCAAAAAAGTGCATTGAGGTTGCCAAAGAGTTCACTAGGCTAGGGCACACTTCCTTGACGAGTTTTAGGCTGAAATTCATGTTCAATAGAAAACCCTAATTTTCTTGTATGACAACAATGACGTTTTTGCTTATCTAGTGAAAGGTGCTCTCTTCAGCTTAACTATGATACCATGTTAAGTTTTGAGATACTATTAGGTTTCTTTTCAATTTACTAGATAACAATAACATAGGTAGGATCACTGAGAGAAACATAATCACAAGATACACAACATTTATCTTGGAAACCCTCATGGGGGAGAAAACCCAACAAAAACTTCTTTAATATAGATAGCCAATACAGTGCCAAGAGAATAAACCAAACACTAGAGAATATCCAACACTGAGAAATGTGCCTCTCTCTTCCTTATTCTCCCAACTACAACTACCAAAATTGCGCATTGGATGAGCGAATGAGTGAGTGAGATAATGAGGTGTTGTCTTCCTTTATTTATATTGGCTGGCAGGTGCTGAAAAGGTGTATCTTCACTAGGTAGGGCCAACTTGTCTTATTAGTGGTTAAAACCACTTTAATTAGGCCTGGGGGCTGACTTCTTAATTTTCTAATACATTTAGGGTTTGACCAATCCACAAAAGGGGATTTGGTCGATTACAATGCCCGACATGATCAATCCAAAAAAGGGGATTGATATAATGAATAATGGCTCAATAATAAATAAATAGAATACTCTTTGCAGTTACAATATTCAACACACATACCCACTTGTAGATCTTTTGCGATCTAGATCTCTAGCCTAGCCTACATCAACAAATCCATGTATGTCCAAATATATGTCCAATCTTGGTCTTCCTTGGTATCACAATCCATAAGTAGTTGTGCCACACAAATACTTGAAAAGCCTCTTTACTATTGTCCAATGATCCTTCTCTGGTTTTGACATATACTTACTCAAAACTCCCACTACATGTGCAATGTTCGGTTTAGTACAAACCATTGCATACATCAAAATGCCAACCACACTAGAATATGGAACACCAAACATGTCCTCTTCCTCTTTCTGTGTCTTGGGACACTGTTCTATATATAAGTTTACACCTACAAGGATATGAACCCTAACTGATTTACATTCCTACATATTAAACCTCTATAATTTCGTATCGACATATTTCCTTTGATTTAACTAGAGTTTGATGTTTCCCAATCTATTTTAACTTCATGCCCAAAATGAAATTTGCAGCACCAATATCCTTCATGTCAAATTTAGAGGACAACTGAGTTTTCACATCATGGATAATCTCTTTTTTGTTTCCTATCAACAACATATCATCCACATACAAGATCAAATAAATAAGACGGTCACCAACTAATTTGAAATACACACATTGATCAACTTTGCTCCTTGTGAATCCAAGTCCCAACATATAAGTATTGAATTTTTTATACCACATCCTTGGTGATTTCTTTAATCCATACACAGACTTTTTTATTATGCTTACCAAGTCTTTATTTTCCTTCACAACAAAGCTTTTTGGTTGCTTCATGTATATTTATTCTTCCATATCTCCATTTAGGAATGTTTTCTTCATATCCATATGTTTTACTTCAATACCAAAAGAAACAACAACAAATAAAAGAAATCTAATAGAAGTTAACTGGCAACAGGAGAAAAAGTTTCACCAAAGTCAATTCCCTCTACCTAGGAATAACCATTTTCTACTAATCGAACTTTCTATTTCTCCACTTTTCCTTCTGCATTCAACTTCTTCTTAAACACCCATTTGTTGCCAATGGGATTTCTTACAGTTGACAAATCCACTAGATCCCAGGCCTCATTCTTGTCTAAGGCTACCATATTTTCATCCATGGCCTTTTTCCATTGTTTTCCATTCTATAAATCAATTACCTCCCTAACAGTTCTAGGATCATCATCAATAATAAACAAAGAAAAAATTGAGAGTAAATCAAGTGGAGTATACCTTTCGGGTTTCCCTCTTTCTTGAACTGATCTCCTCAATACTAGAGTATGAGGGTCTTCTTCTTATTATTATTCATGTTCTTATGTATAGTTTGATTCATTATCCTTCGATTCAAACTCTATTTTCTTTGGTTTTTCCTCCATCGGTAGGACTTCCTGTTTGACAAAATCTTTGATTTCTCTAAATACCACATCTCGGCTATACACAACCTTCTTAGTTTCTAGGTTCCAAATCTTATAACCTTTCATACCATATTTATAGCCAATAAATATACACTTTTCAACCTTTTTATTCAACTTATTCTTGTTTTCCTTTGGAACATGAACATAGGAATCACAACCAAATGCCTTGAGATGTGTAAGAGAGGGTTTCTTACCAGTCCATACCTTGTGTGAAATCTTGTCATCCAACACTGATGAGTGTGATTGATTGACTAGGTAACATGTAGTACCCACTATCTCTGCCCAAAATTATTGTCCCAACCTGACACCACTAAGCATGCTCCTTTCTTTTTCCATCAACGTCATGTTCATCCTTTCTGCAACTCCATTTTGGTAAGGTGTGTATGGAGTAGTCTTCTTCCTTTATATATCACACTTCTTACATAATTCCTCTAATTCATTTCCGCATAATTCTCCACCATTATCCGTCCTCAACACCTTAATTTTCTTCTCTATCTGATTCTCCACAAGAGCCTTAAACTCTTTAAATTTTTCAAAGACTTCAAATTTATTCTTGAGGAAATAAATCCATGTATTCCTTGAGAATTCATTTATAAATGAGACATAATGCACAAATTTACCCACTGATGGAACTCACACATGTCCAAACACATCACTGTGCACCAATTGTAAAATTTTCTCTACCATTGTAGCACCAAATGGGAATCTTACACAATTTTTCTTCCCATATAAGATATGTTCACATAAATCAAAATCCAAAGAGAAATTGGACATACCTTCAACCATACCTTTACCATGTAGTACTCAAAGGCCCTTCTCTCTGATATGCCTCAGTCTTTGATTCCACAACATAATATTTTCTCCAAAGATTGTAGGAGTTTTTTATTCTTCAGCTCCAATCTCAGGAACAACATAACTATTTCACCTGTCTTTAAGAATGCTTCCCAATAGCTTATTCAAAGTTCCAATCCGAAATTCCTTCAACGACACCATTTCCCCTTGAACCATCCTACATATTTCTTTCTCAAACACTATTTTTTCCCATGCATCGTCCATTTTCTTCCAAAAACCAAATTTATGGCCAATCCTGGGATGCGCAGAACACCAAGGAGTATTCTAATCCTTTCACCCATGAGCTTCAACTTGACATTTCCTCTTCCTACGATTTTGTCTATCGATTCATCTCCTAGAAAAACGTCACCTCCATCATACCTTTCATATTTGTAGAACCACTACTCGTGAGGAGTCATATGAAGGATGCACCCAAGTCAACCAACAATGCCTCATGATTTGCATATGTGCTTGAAGAATCCAAGTACACATCCCTTCCTTCATCGACAAAGGTTTTTTCTTTTGTAGAAGGAGCATCATCACATCCATTCCCTCTCTCAACTCTTTTGGATCTACATTGTTTCTTGTAGTGCCCTTCTTTTCCACATCTCCAGAATACCTTTAAATTTTTGGGGGGAGATTTAGATCTCCCACTTGAGGAATTAGATTTATTTCTTTCATGGGAGAGTCCTCTTGCAAATAAGTCATTTGTGTTATTTTCTTCCATGTTCTTCCACCTCATCTCCTTCGACAACAAGGATGAGACCACATCCTCAAAGGTTAATGTAGTTGCATTACTAACTATGGATGCAACTAGACTATCCCATGAATCTAGTAAAGAGTAACATATACACTTATCTTTATCGAAAATATTAATATCAATAGACAATAACTGAATTACCACAGTATTGAGAGTGTTCAGATGCTCTATCACCGAGTCTCCATCTTTCATACTCAAGTTGTACAACTTCTTGCGCAGGAACAATTTGTTTACTAGGGACTTAGACTGATACAAAGCCCCTAACTTATCCCATAATGCTTTGGTTGTAGCTTCCCATGACACATTCAATAATATTGAATTTGAGAGACACAACCAGATTGTGTTATGCACCTTTCGATCCAACTTCTCCTAGTCTTTTGTTGACAATCCAGTAGGTGAAGTAACTGGATCCAAAACGATCCATTGATCTTTCTCCACCAACAGATCTTCCATCTTGAGCTTCCACAACTTAAAACTTTTCTCATTAAATTTCTTGAACTCTAGTTTGAACTACTTGCCATTTCTTTTCACTCGAAGAATCGATATTGCATAGCTCCCACTATAACAAGGTTTACAACATACCCGAGCCAAACCCATGACCACAAAAGCATCCCCTTGAAACCAATAACTTCTCTGATACCAAATGTAGTTTTTAACCTTGTATAATTAATTACTGCAAATGGATTCTTAATAAAGGCAGAAAAGATACAATGACACATATACACATTACATAGATTTTTTTACCCTGGAAACTCAAATCGGGAAAACCAACAACCTATTTAGAGTCACACCTCTAATTCTTTATTCATCATGCATCTTCATTGTTTATCATACAATATATATATATATATATAAGATCCCACGACATCCAAAAACCCTAGTCCAATGACCCAGATTAGTCAACAATCCTATTTCCTTAATTGGAATTAAAAAACCATCGACGAAAACCATGTGCCGAAAAACCGCTAAAAACAAATGGGTGAAATCATGAAGATGGGTTACACTTTTGCTTGTTTTATGAGAAAAAAAACTGTATTTTCACAAGTTATTCAACTT
>ML784960.1:0-13735 GCA_009831015.1 Picea engelmannii
GTTAGAGATATTCTCCCCTAGATGGGGGCACCACATCCTCTTCAGTCATTACTGAGTTTCACTTTCATTAGACTAGTGGAGTAGATTCTTGCATGGAAACCACAGTATTATCACCAAGTGTTGCATGCTCACCTCAGGATCATCACCATGAGGGCACACTTACCTTGGAATCATCACCAGGGAGGCACCACACATGTCCATGGATGATTCTCTCCTCACTCCTCTTGTGATTATCCAATTAATCGGTGATTGTATGGCCAATTAACTAGGACTAGGTGGTAGTTCACTCTAGAGTCTGTCGTTGGGTTTTCACATCTCTCTAGATTGCTAATATGGTGCATTAGTTCATCCATGTAGAGTATATCACATTTATTTTTCCATTCTCTCATTTGGTCAATACAATTATTTATTCTTTCTCTCAATCTCTTCTTTATCTCTCTCTCAACTTTGAAAGTTTTTTGTGAAATGTTGTTAGATAGATTCTTTGTGCATGTTTCAACCAAATTCTACAGGAAATTCCCTGCATTTTTTGGATGGTACCCAATGTAAACCCATTGAGGTTGATTACATCCCCTAGCCTAATAAGAACATCAAGCAATCTATGCAATAGTGGTAGCGATCTTGAGAAATCAACCTCTAGAGCTCCTTCATGAAGCTCGAATCACTCAATCACTTAAGTTATCCCATCAAGCATTTTATATGTATGTATGTATGTAGAGAGAGAGAGAGAGATAGAGTAACCCAGAGGATTATCTCAATCAGTTAATGTAGTTGCTTCCAAGACATTACTAGTAATCAATCTGATGCATTATGTAGGTCCCCAATTCTATTCACATGGAGTTAGGAATGATAAGTCTACAAAACACATTTTATACTAGATACCATCCTTAGAATGGGGGGGAGTGTCTGGTTGTTTCCTAAGGATTTATTTCCAACGAAGGTAAAAAAGATTTTTCAATGTTCAAAAAAATACCAAAACAAGTATATCATTACAATCCTCACAGAGCTTAGGTGACTCAACAAACCCTAAGACTAGCAAGAAACTAATATTAATGTAGATTAAAGAAAATATAACACTAGATCAACCCCAATCCATGTTTTCCTAAACATGATCATTCACCTTTTTGTCTAGGAAAAAGTGTCATATGGCCAAATTTGTTAGGAAAGTTATCCCTTTTTTTTCGTGTCCAACATTGATCGTCTATCTTATGATCAATTCCAGATGCATTTGGTTGAATTCTTAGGCATTGGTTTTCATTAATGATAACTTTTCATAGTTCTATATCAACTTCTTACATTTTCTTCAATTAGAGAAATAACTAATTATGATGAATCTCTGATATCAATTACATATCCTTTTGGAACTGACACCATGCTTCCATTTTTCCAATCCAAATCAAGAGATACTTTCATCTGAACATCTAGGAAGTCCCCCCAAGTAAATAATTTATAAATTTTTTGGCTATTGAAGGTGATCCAAATCAATCTTCGTGTGTGCTTCCACCCAAAAGTGACCCATTATTGAATCCTTCCTATAGAGATATTTATAAGGCTTTGAAGCCTTTCCTACAAAGTTTTAATAGACAACAAACATGACCATTCTCAAAGAATGTCCAACAATGAAAAAGTTACCTTCACAAAATGAAGTCATTGACTCCATCAATTTCCTCTACAATCCAAAATGAGCTCCATGGGAAGATCCTTATGCATGTTAACTTCTATTCATATCCTTGCATAAGAAAGCCTAGGAAGCATTGACATTTCATGGGGAAGGTATATAAACTTCAAAATAAAATTTCCAATGGCCTCCATAGATATGGCATGCATATACTCCATTGAAACACTTGGAAACTATGCCCAGATGGGAACTACAAACAAAGATTCCAATCATGGGTCAAAACTTAACTGCCAAGGCCTCATAATAGAGTGACATTTCCCTAAAACTAAGGGCCTTCTTTTATTATACAGGTTATATCTGAGGGACTAGTGAATTCCATGATTAAAAAAACCCTTTTCCTAGGGGTAGATAACTAGTGTATCATTCAAAAGAGACCTCAAGAATATGAAACCCATTTTTGAACACCTTTTATAGAGCGATAAATTGTTAAATCTAAAAATTAGACACCTATCTAGATATAATCAACTTCCTCTTGAACATAATCTAGATGCAATGAAAGCATAGGGGTTTCCACCAACTTCTATGCAACAAAAGACAACTAATCATGTTAAGAGGTAGCCCTGTCACAAGAAGATAAAGGGAAAGAGCCTCTTAATACAAATATTGGAGGCGTTGTAATAAATCCAAGCACATACAAAATTTGAGAGGATCTTGCTTCAAAGCACTTGTACTATGCCAATAACTTGACTCGGATTGAGCGAGAACTTGAATATCGTGCAGAGAGACTAGTATCGTAATGGGATGTATGCAAAAAACCTCATGACACACTAAGTGAAAGTCAAAGGATAGAGACAAATCCAACAAAGATAGGAAAGAACTCAACCTGGAAACCAAGTCAGGAGAGAGAGAAACAACGTAAGCACCAAAAAACCTTTCAATACAGATGTCACAATACTAAATGAGGTCACTCACTACTTGAGGGAAAGAACATAATACTAGAGAAACCACCTCAGAAAAGATGAACAAAAATGTAGAAGAATAGTGGGAATGACCAACACAAATAGTAAGGAAAATGCTATCTAGACCAGCCTCGAACACTACTCTTATATGTAGCATCATTGTGAGAGCCCTTGCCCAAAATCCATATGAAGATATAATCCTAAATAACACTAATCTAATTTTAAGTTCATGACATAGCTAGACACTAAATTGATGTATGCGACCCCCTTCTTTGTGGGACAAGAAACCCCCATCATACAACGATTTTATTGCTTATTTTACAAATATGTACATATGTTACCCCTCCAAATTCAAACTTATGGCCTCCAATAGAGAAATTCATGTTCTTAAGACACTTTTTCTTGTATACATGTTCCCTAACCCAAAAATACAAGACAAGTGTCCCCCTGCAGGACCATCATGAAGTTCTCTGAATATATACTTTTCCAGCATCTTCTTTCTCCAAGAATCTTAGTAACATACCATCATAATTCATATCAAATAGCACATAATTTATGAGATGGTACCGGGAAATTTTTAACCTAAGATCTATCCTCTCTCTAGAATTTAGGTTCTCAGGAAAGCTGCCATGATGGAGGAAATAAGATAGATCAGCAAACCAAGAGTTATGCCCGGGTGGGATGTACGGTACTTTGCTACACCACAAAGATAGCTCATTGTCCCAACCTGAATTTTCTGATTCTATTAGGTCTTGGGACTCTGCAGCCGGATTACATAACCATTGACCCCTAAATATCTTTGTGGGTTTGATATCTAGATCGAATTCTTGGATGAAATCCATCCAATTCCATCTCCTTTCTCCCATTTCCTGTTGCGTGAAAAGTGACCTTACTATAAGGTGAGGCACTATAACCTTTGTATGGTTCTTCAGGATATAGGATCTGAAATGCGTTATTGCCTTATAGATAACATATGTTTGTTTATCAATAGTCGAGTAGTTAAGTTCAGGTCCTTGGAGGTTAGTGCTCATGGATGAGATAGCAACCTCATTGTTTTCATCATATTTTTGAGTAAGAACATCAGCTAACGATTGGTCAGAAGCAAAAGTGTAGAGGAATAATTATTTGTTGAAATCAGGGTTGTGTAATATAGGGGCTTGAGAAATAGAATCTTTGATATTGTTAAAGTGTCCTCTCTCTTTCTCACTCCATCTGAATTTTGTATCCTTGTGTATAATTCTTTGTAATGGTTTAATTATTTATGTGAATTCAGTTGTAAATTTTCTTACGAAATTAATCTTCTCGAAGAAAGTTGCATGGATTTTTTATTGTGCGGGAGAGGAAGTTGTGAGATCACTTTTATTCACTCTGGGTCAATATTGATGTTGTCTTTAGAAATAATATGTCCTAAGAGCTTTCCTTCATCCACACCAAATATGGTCTTTTTTTGGTTCAAAGATATCCCATACTTCCTACACCTTACAAAAATGTGGGTAAGGTGAGCAATGTGGTCTGTCCTATTCTTGGAGTAAACTGTGACATCATCTAAGTATACCACTATGCACTTGTTGATTAACCCTCTAAAGTCTACATCCATGGATATTTGGAAATTATCTCCTGAAGTAATCAAGTCGAACGACATGCGTTTGTAGGTGAATGTTCCCTATCTAATCTAGAAAGTTTTCTTTGATCTATCTTCTTATGAAACTAAAACTTGGTTATATCCTGAGAACCCATCTAGAAGTGAGAATATCTTGGATCCAAACACAAACTATATAAGTTGTTCCATAGCGGGAATGAGGTAATTATATTTTTCTAAGGGATTATTCAAATTTATGAAGTCAACGTCACATAAATGGATTTCCCCCGACTTCTTTTTCATATGCACTAAGTTGGCCACCCATGCAAAGTGCCTCACTTGAAATATTATCTTAGTTTCTAGTAATTTTTTAAGGTTGTTCTGCATTAGAGGCTCAAGATATGGGTGAAATTTCCTCAATTTCTGTTGGAAGGGCTTGACCTCGGGTCTAAATGGAATGGTATGTTGAATGATCCTAGTGTCATATGTTTTCTAGTCTTGGTAGTACCATGTGAAAACATATTGATATTCTTTGAATAACTTTAGGGAAGCCTTCTTCTCCTTAGGAGATAGTGATTTTTCTAGGTCAATATTTTGTGGATTTTTTGCAGTCCCCAGGTTTATGACTTCATAGACAGGACATGAACTACTAGTTTTGACATTCTTGGGGGTTTTAAACCTCTCTTGCAAATCAAAAAGCTTTTCAAGGTTGACTACTCCCCTAGGCATGGTATAAATTTTAGCTTGAACCATATTGTTTTCATTATCTGTATTTTGTTCCACATCTTCCTTTTAAGAAAGCATATTTTGGAAAACTTCATCATCAATAGCCAAGTCCTTGAAAAAAAATTCATTAGTTAAAAAGAATATAATTTTCTCATCTCCTTCAAATACCCTCTATTTGGTGATGTTATCTGGGATGGAATGTTTGTATAAAAAATCTATGGAAAAACTACAAGCTTCATAGTCTTCCAAGGGAGATAGCCTCGAAGTTGTCATAGCCTTAGAATCAACATGTATATTCTTTGATCGAGGGATAAATGTGATGTTAAACACCCAAAAAAACTCTATCAATATGTGAACTCCTACTAGTAGTTCCTTAACTGAGGTGAATTGTAGTGTATAGTGTTCTTTACCTATCTGGCGATAATTTATGAACTACCGAAGACAACTAGTTCGTTAACATTTAGGTCAATAGCTTTCTTGAGTCCTTGAACCAGGGCCTCGTATTCAGTTGTGTTGTTTGTGCATTCAAACTATAGTCTACATGATAAGAAACTAGGTTTTCCTACTGGATCAATGAAAATGCAACATGCACTAGCTCCATTTTAGGATTTGGATCCGTCAAAGAATAGAGTCTAGATCGCAGAAGTGAAGTTCGGTATTTTCTTGTTAGGGTCCACATTTGTTGTTTCATTTTCTTTTTCTAAGATATGGATTTGGAAAATCATATTGGGCTCACTACATTTCTCAATTATCTCTAAGTTTTCTTGCAGCGGTAACTCTAACTCCTGTGAGAACAATACTTCATATAAGCAAGGTGATAAATTCCTAAAATCGGAGTCATAAGAGTAATTCCCTAACACGGGAAATTTTGTATAGGACGGTTCATTCAGGGCCTCCAAATCAGTGACAGTATGTGTCAGATACTTTTCCCTCTTAATTCTAACCATGTTGGAATGCCCCTTCAATGGTAGCCACAAGTGGGACCAATCGGTGTTGAAGTAACCATGTAGCTTTTCAGACCAATCCAGAATCAACAGTATTCCATAAGCTTCTAGAATATCTACAACGATGATGTAAATTAAATGGTGAAATTTTGGGTTAGAGGCAATGTGGATCTTGACATCTTTTAGTTTGTTGATTATTTTGACTTTTGTCGAGTCTAGTTGAATAATGTGTGTATCAATTTTGGTAGGAGTTGCATTCAAGTTCTTACATACCCAAAAAGGAATGAAATTTGAATATGCATCGAAGTCAACCAAACAATTATGCAAATTTCTATTGTAAATTTTGATGGTCAACAAAAAGGATGGGATGGATGACCTAGATTTCTTGTGAGTAGATGTTGAGTTTATATTAGACTTTCTAACTTCCCCAGAAGTGACTTTTCCAGAGTTAGAATTTGGTTTTATCATAGGTTTGTCACCCTCCTTTAAGGCTTACAACAAAAGGTCTTTCTATTGAGGAAATATGCATAAGTCCATGACAGAAATATTTTCTTTCATCTTTTTCAAATCTTCCACCACATTATATTCTAACTTGTATACCTCCTGAGTTTGAATTTTAGGGGTAGAGCTAAGTGGAGGAGTTGGTTGGGCCGAAGAAGTTGTTCTTTCAAGTTTTTTGGGGTCCTAATCTATGACAGGTTGATTTTGTGTGATAGGGCCCTTACTCCTTGTTTGGACTACCAATATTTCAGGCATTTCTTCATCTTCATTGAGTTCATCAAGAGGCAACGCGTGATTAATATCCCACAACACCATGGTTGTTTTTTATAGTGGCTCACTAATCTCATTTTCTGGGGTGTTCAATGTTTGATCACTAGGTTTATCAGTAAGGGCACAACCATCCAGGAATATATTGGCCAACAAATTCCTAGCATTCACCCATTGAGGGAAATTATTTCTAAATGGTGTTCTTGATGATAATTGCAAAATAACTCAGAGGCTACTTCACCTAAGTCAATATTTAAGTTACCTGGGGGAGGTTTTGTAGACTTGTAAGGTGATATTTTTCTAAAGAAAGGATTGTAAGGTCTAGGGTTGGATGTGCCTTCACCTACATTCCTCTTCATGTCCATAATTTCATTAGATAACTTCTTCTCCATTCTTTGTAGACTTTCCATGTCGTCATTTTCCTTTTCAAAGTTTTTCTCGGTTTGTTTACCTGGCAGTCGGGTTAGCAAAAGTCTTATTGTCGGTGTTTGTTGGGTTTCCTTCTTTGATAAGGAGTTATGAATATCTTTGCAGCCTTTCATATGAAACTCAATAATTTTATCCTCCTCAAAATTCTCATTCAAAGTAGGTTTAGCAGTTTTTTTGATGAACATGGAGATAGAGGTTGGTAATGTGTTTGCATATACCTCAATTTGTAGCTTTTGAGTGGGTCTTGTCTCAAGTTGAAATTTATTAAGGATTTTTGTAAACATATAATTGAATTATTTGACCTTTTCCTTGGACCCCATGGTGGCAACAAAGAGTTCAACTATCAAGGCTCTTGTAGTTGTTTCTTCAACAAATTTATCTAGGAAATCTAACTAAAATTTTGTTTGACTGGTTATGGACATGGATGATTTTAGGGGCTAAATTTCGTTCATGGGCTAATTTTCCATGGTTTTTCAAAAAACAAGATTCGCTATTTTAAAAATGATTCGCCCAAATTCTATAGGATAAAATTATTTTACCTTAAAAATCGCCAAAAATTTATAAAAACTATATAAAATTCTTAGAAATTTGAATATTTTTACAAAAATATCGCCAAACATTTATAGTTGGCATATGAAGGATTAGTAATATTCGCCAAGGTTTCTACATTTTAAAATAAATTTCCATCCTTAAAATCACCCCTAGTTATGGAACCAATCAGAAGGTTAAAATACCATGTCGAGGATGAGTTCTCAAAAGTCTAAGGGAAACGTTTTCACATCATATCTTCATCCTGCACATTCATCACCCTTATTTCCAGTATGAATTTTTTGATGTGGTCTTCAGGCAATCTAGAGTTTTTAGGGTCAAACTTGGGAAGAAGCTTCTCTAGGTGCCTAGGTAAGTTATCCAATTGTACCAATATGTCCAAGGAATCCCTGGCCAACCATGCTAGGTTTTTTTCACGTCTATCATTACCATCTAGAATGATTTCATCGTTATCCCCCATGCCGTTTGATTCGTCATCTGAATCCTCTGAATATGACCATACTTCTTTTGATTCAAAATTATCAAGTTCAAAGTACATACATGTTGGTGGGGTGACAACTGGAGTTTTAGGAATGAAACTGAGAGGTTGATCGATTTCATTTAAGGAGAAATCTACCAAATCCTTAATCATGTGGATAAAAGTGTGATCAGGGGTGTTGACAATTGTTCTTGGGGTTCACTTTATTCAAGGTAAGAAAGGAGCTAATGGAAACACTCTGATCTACCTAGCATAAGCTCTAGTAATTCTCCTAAATGCATTGATTTCTTAGTGAGGGATCACGTAGGGTATTTTTGGGTGAAGGTACATATCTTCCTTAGTGTGAGGTGAGTTACTGGTAGTGGGAGTACCTTCTTTGTGGGGATTGTCTCGAGAAGGACTAGCCATGCATGTGGGATATTTTGAATCTATAGGCTATTTGAGATATGTTTCTATTTGAATAAGTGATCTGACTATCCATGCATTCGTTCAGGCCCTCCTTCTAGTACCAATTCTTTTGAGGGTTCTAAATTCCATTTACCTCAACAGTAGGAATCATGCCCAAATACAAGGCCCAATTAGACTCTTCTCCGTTTGATGTAGCATGATTATCTAGATTGCTAGTCTGACGATTTTTTATGGGCTTTAATTGGTTTCTGGAAAGTTTCCTTTCTAACTGTGTGTCTTTTTTTCTGGTTTGATTCTTTACTATTTAAACATGCAAGCAATATAAATAACTTAAATGATTAAATTATGAAGAAAATTGGGCATAGGACGACCTTCGACCAATGGTGTGTAAACAATGTCCAAGTTTAACCAACATTATCAATAATATTACCATTAATCAAGTGGTGGATATTGTCTAAGAGAAGAAAGTGGTAATATGCATGAAATCGGATATAAGGAAAAATAAGCTAGAAATAGTTTTTCATGTTGTTCACGTGTAATACATTAAAACACCATCGAATTCTAACCAACATTTATTCAATAATTATAATCATTCAAGATAACTCAAAATATTCATGATCTTACTAAAAGGCATGTAGTTGATAACAAGACGCAGAACAATTCATATCACGTTTTCATCCACAAACTTGTCCAAATTTCTCATTGGCTCCGTCTAAGATTCTATATTCCAAAATTCAAAGTAATTCTTCGCTTAACTATCGATTTCTTACAAAAAACCATAGACCTTTCAAAACAAGGTCTATATCTTTATTTATAAAAAACAAATATACTAAAAATAGCTTAAAGTTCACTTAAAGTAAAGAAAACAAATATTAGAGTGCACTAATATACATGTATGCTTTCAGTGATATTTTAGTCATCTCAACATATTTTCTTTGTCATATTCGGACAACTAAATGAAAATATCTTCACAAGTATGGAGGTAAGGGAATCAGTGTTTCTCCATTAGCGTGTTGAGCTCATATTTCATCTCCATCACCCGTTATTTAAATCGGTCCATATTGGAACTCAAGTACAGCAAGACTATTGATGCTCCTATCGGTCTGTCGACAAAATTTCTCACTTGTCTTATTCCCAAAGTTGTAATTTCAAGAAAATTAGCTTCAAACTTCTAATCATGCTCTGCAATCTGCTTGACTATATCATTTAGATCTACAAAGTCTTCAGGCATACTGAACTCTGGAAGTTGAATATCCCTCATTTTTTGGTTTATCTTTTCCCAATTCTTGAGTTACTCTTCCCAATTGTCATGCATCCTTCGTTGCAGTTCCACCACCAGTTGCGTCCAATACTTTGTCACTTTCTGGAATCTCGCTAGGGTGTCATCTGTAAGAATTATGATGCCATGTTCCTCCTCACCTTGACCCTTTTATACTTCTTTGATATACCCGATATGAGCCAAAGTCTTGTGTGACCTCTCGGACCATCTCATCATATCTTTGTGCACTATTATCCCTAGTAAGGTATCTTCTTGGTATATTACAACCTTGGCTATAAACATATCTCTTTCTATCTTAAATTGATTGTGTCCTTCTTGGAACTCAGCTTTCATGAAAATAATCGCCTGTGGTGTCCCGATAGTATTCGTCCTGGTGCCTGAGATACTCAAGTTATCTCCTCATGGACTCTTCCTCCTGCTCATCTTCTTTTATTGTTAATGGTGGCACTAGATATGGCCATTGTAGCTCCTAGTAGTTCACTTACTTTGGATTGCTTGGCATCAAACAAGCTTTCTTCTGTAGTAATCATTACTACACTATCCAAAGTGACTCTTCTCTTCTTGCTAGTTCTTTTGACCACCACCTACCTCTTCCTATCATATATAGCTTGGATATCAACTACCTCATCAACCGATTCTAGGATTTTTTGGTCACCCCATGAGAGAATAATTCCTAGACTACCCGGAGCATGAAAATGTTCTACAGTTGACTCATTACCTTTTTCAGTTGTTGGTATCTGATTACCGACATTTTCTTTCTCTTCACCTGTTATTTTCTCTTGTCCTGGAGATATAGAAGGATTCCCTATACCACCACTTGGTTTTGTCTCTGCATTTTGGTCATTTCTTTTGTTTTCTCAATGTTAGTAGTGCTTTTCAATACATTCTTTGTTGTTGCTACTGATGATGGTGTTATTCCTTTTGGTGGATAAAAAGTTGGATGCTATGTTATAGTTCTTTCAATCTCCTTATCAATACCTTTTCAATCATATCCCTCACTTCTAAGTGTGTCTTCTCCAGATTGTTCCCCAACATCTAAATTTTCTTCATTTTCTTCTCTATATAGGGTATTTTCCTCTGGACTAGACCCTTCACTTTTACTTTCATTTTTTTGTTCTTGAGCCTCTCTCGTTTATTTTCTGTGACCTTTATCATATTCATGATGCTTTCCTTTCGAGGTGACATCTCTCGAGCCATGTTCTTCCTCACTATCCTCTTGATTACCTTCTCCTATATTCTGAGGATGTGATCCTTGTTCTAGGGGAGAGGTGACACTCTTAGTTGTATCTAGGGATGTCAATACATCCATAAGCTTCGGTTCTTGGGATGGATGGGTGTCTTTTATTTCTATACTATCCTCACTAATAATCGGGACCGATTAGGTGTATATATCCCCGTTGTCATCATTGTAAATCATTGTCATATCTTCAATTATCGATGTTAGTATGCTTCTTCCCGGTGTCCCTATCAAAGTTTCAACTTTCAATCCAGGCTTTGATTTCCCTGCCTATACGTGTTCTATATATAGTTGATCATTGTCTCCCCCAGGTGAGGTTTCTCTTGGGGGTGTTTTCTCTTCTTCTCTCATATGTACCTATACTGGGGTTATTATTGGTGGCCCTTAATTCTTGAATTGTTGGATTTTGGTCATGCTCATGAAACATTATTTCTGCTTCCACTAGAAGTATTTCTACTCCATCCCTCCTTGTTGCTTGTCCCATGTTTTCCCCTTGCACTCATATTGTTTCCTCTGGTTTTTTTTCTATCAAATTCACTTGCCCATCCACTGTGATGGCTTTAAATTAGGTTAATCCCAGCTTTTCTTTCCTTTGTAAGGCTTCCTCCCAATATTGAGCATTTTCAGTGAAGATTCCATCCTCAAAACCGTCATGTGCATATGTACAATGAGACACTACTTGACCAGCATGTTAGGCCACTAAGTTCTTAGGATCATGTTTCTAGTATCTATCTGCTCTACTCTGTTCGCACCAATCTCCCCACATCCGAATCTAACTAACTCTCTTCCACTGGCCAAAGTAACGAAACGATAATTTTCAAGGTTGGTATTCGATTGGTTGTTTGGTCGATCAATAGTTTTTGGTTTACTTCGTATCTCCTGCATTTAAGGTGGCGGATGTGCCTGTCAGGAGGTGTTTAATACTCTCCCAGGGATTTTAATTAAGGGACCTACAATCCTCAGTCCCGATGTCTCTTCCTCTGACTCCTTCCAATCTGGATACGCCAACTTGCCCTAGAGCAAGGTCTTGTACGTTACAAGCTGTAAATAATGATGATCGTGCCTCTTAGGTTTTCATTTCTCCCTTATGCCTTCATAGGGGAGGCTCTGCAACTTTCACAGGAAAAACAACTACCGCCTCCGTGAACAACCCTTGGTGCAGTTGACGGTAATGCCTGGTAAGTTTCTCTAAGGGACTGTCGTAATCTCAGATTTGAATAGAGTTTAATGTTTTGATTGAAGTTTGGAGGAAAGAGTTGTTTCCTGTTTACTTTACTATGGTTATAGACTTACCTTTCCCTCATAGAGTCTATGCGTCTTTTTTTTTCCTTTTGTTACGTAGTGACAGTAAAAGGTTTTTCTTGCTGTAATACCTAGGTCGCAAACCCTCTACTACCGGGAACTATACATAAGGTTCATTGTGCGTGTGTCCCGTGGGATTACCCCGGTTTAATCCTTGTCTACCCTATACTCAGAAACTGTAACTGGGATGACTCAGAGTAGTATTCCTCGATGATGTTGGGTTATTCTTCAAGAATAAAATGATGTTGTTTCTTGCCTTCCTTGCCTTGTTCATTGAGGGTTTTCTTTTGAAATGATTTCTTGTTCGAAATTTTCGCACTACCATTTTTATTTTGTCAAGGAAAATAATATTTGTCATTCAGTTTTTCTATGTACTCATGGTGGGGCTCTTACTGTTGTGAGGGTACCCACCAAGAGCTTTCGGACTCTTCTCCCCTCTGTATGGGTTGATTTCGAAGTATGGCAACAGGAGGGTGTGGCATTTCGACCCTAAGCTAAGTATTCGGACGGCTACGGTCATCATTGTTTCCTTCTTGAGTTTATAGAACAAGGTTATTCCTCTGTAAGTTTTCTAATGTATTATTGTGTTGTCTGAATGCAGGTGTGCCCTTTCCTAGTGTGGGTTCCAGCCTCTACTCAACCTGGCAAAGGTACTCGAGTTCCCAATAATAAACCCCTTCCTCTTGTTGAGATCATGTGCTCTCTAATTATGTTCGTAGTTTGTTCTTTCAGAAGTTAAGAGGTCCATTGTTCAAGCATTGATTCTTTGTATCTGATCATTGAGGGTTTAAACACATTTTTGTTTAACCAAGTTCCGCTTTAATTGTAACATGAAGTGAAAATTCTTGTTTCTTTTATTAAAAGGACTGTTTACCCCCAACTAAAATCGTTTTCTAGAGGTCTCGCCAATTTCAACTCTGCGTATTCGTATGCATTTGTTTTCAATTGTAAAATGGATCTTGTTTACAGTTTGAAACAGTCATGCGCCCATACTTGTTTTATTCGTGCATTGATGCATACATATATTTGACTCTGTTGAAATATATACATACGTATACATTTAGCTCTGTTTCGTTCATTCATCCCTGTTAACGTTTAAAACNATATATATATATATATATATATATATATATATATATATATATATATGCATGGTTCAAATTTGATTTATATATATCTAGACGCATAGGAATAGCTCTGTCTGTTCATTCTACTCTGTTAAAGTTTGAAGACGCGTATAATGATTTCTATTCAAGTTTGATATATACACATATAGTCGCATAAAATTTTCTCTGTGCGTTCCTTCTACTTTGTTAAAGTTTGAAATGCATATAATGGTTCTTAAGTTTGGTGTATGTACATAGACGCATATATTAGCTCTGTTGGCTATTCAATTATGTTCATGTTTGATATATATATATATATATATATATATATATATATATATATATATATATAT
>ML784960.1:22701-36987 GCA_009831015.1 Picea engelmannii
GTTAGAGATATTCTCCCCTAGATGGGGGCACCACATCCTCTTCAGTCATTACTGAGTTTCACTTTCATTAGACTAGTGGAGTAGATTCTTGCATGGAAACCACAGTATTATCACCAAGTGTTGCATGCTCACCTCAGGATCATCACCATGAGGGCACACTTACCTTGGAATCATCACCAGGGAGGCACCACACATGTCCATGGATGATTCTCTCCTCACTCCTCTTGTGATTATCCAATTAATCGGTGATTGTATGGCCAATTAACTAGGACTAGGTGGTAGTTCACTCTAGAGTCTGTCGTTGGGTTTTCACATCTCTCTAGATTGCTAATATGGTGCATTAGTTCATCCATGTAGAGTATATCACATTTATTTTTCCATTCTCTCATTTGGTCAATACAATTATTTATTCTTTCTCTCAATCTCTTCTTTATCTCTCTCTCAACTTTGAAAGTTTTTTGTGAAATGTTGTTAGATAGATTCTTTGTGCATGTTTCAACCAAATTCTACAGGAAATTCCCTGCATTTTTTGGATGGTACCCAATGTAAACCCATTGAGGTTGATTACATCCCCTAGCCTAATAAGAACATCAAGCAATCTATGCAATAGTGGTAGCGATCTTGAGAAATCAACCTCTAGAGCTCCTTCATGAAGCTCGAATCACTCAATCACTTAAGTTATCCCATCAAGCATTTTATATGTATGTATGTATGTAGAGAGAGAGAGAGAGATAGAGTAACCCAGAGGATTATCTCAATCAGTTAATGTAGTTGCTTCCAAGACATTACTAGTAATCAATCTGATGCATTATGTAGGTCCCCAATTCTATTCACATGGAGTTAGGAATGATAAGTCTACAAAACACATTTTATACTAGATACCATCCTTAGAATGGGGGGGAGTGTCTGGTTGTTTCCTAAGGATTTATTTCCAACGAAGGTAAAAAAGATTTTTCAATGTTCAAAAAAATACCAAAACAAGTATATCATTACAATCCTCACAGAGCTTAGGTGACTCAACAAACCCTAAGACTAGCAAGAAACTAATATTAATGTAGATTAAAGAAAATATAACACTAGATCAACCCCAATCCATGTTTTCCTAAACATGATCATTCACCTTTTTGTCTAGGAAAAAGTGTCATATGGCCAAATTTGTTAGGAAAGTTATCCCTTTTTTTTCGTGTCCAACATTGATCGTCTATCTTATGATCAATTCCAGATGCATTTGGTTGAATTCTTAGGCATTGGTTTTCATTAATGATAACTTTTCATAGTTCTATATCAACTTCTTACATTTTCTTCAATTAGAGAAATAACTAATTATGATGAATCTCTGATATCAATTACATATCCTTTTGGAACTGACACCATGCTTCCATTTTTCCAATCCAAATCAAGAGATACTTTCATCTGAACATCTAGGAAGTCCCCCCAAGTAAATAATTTATAAATTTTTTGGCTATTGAAGGTGATCCAAATCAATCTTCGTGTGTGCTTCCACCCAAAAGTGACCCATTATTGAATCCTTCCTATAGAGATATTTATAAGGCTTTGAAGCCTTTCCTACAAAGTTTTAATAGACAACAAACATGACCATTCTCAAAGAATGTCCAACAATGAAAAAGTTACCTTCACAAAATGAAGTCATTGACTCCATCAATTTCCTCTACAATCCAAAATGAGCTCCATGGGAAGATCCTTATGCATGTTAACTTCTATTCATATCCTTGCATAAGAAAGCCTAGGAAGCATTGACATTTCATGGGGAAGGTATATAAACTTCAAAATAAAATTTCCAATGGCCTCCATAGATATGGCATGCATATACTCCATTGAAACACTTGGAAACTATGCCCAGATGGGAACTACAAACAAAGATTCCAATCATGGGTCAAAACTTAACTGCCAAGGCCTCATAATAGAGTGACATTTCCCTAAAACTAAGGGCCTTCTTTTATTATACAGGTTATATCTGAGGGACTAGTGAATTCCATGATTAAAAAAACCCTTTTCCTAGGGGTAGATAACTAGTGTATCATTCAAAAGAGACCTCAAGAATATGAAACCCATTTTTGAACACCTTTTATAGAGCGATAAATTGTTAAATCTAAAAATTAGACACCTATCTAGATATAATCAACTTCCTCTTGAACATAATCTAGATGCAATGAAAGCATAGGGGTTTCCACCAACTTCTATGCAACAAAAGACAACTAATCATGTTAAGAGGTAGCCCTGTCACAAGAAGATAAAGGGAAAGAGCCTCTTAATACAAATATTGGAGGCGTTGTAATAAATCCAAGCACATACAAAATTTGAGAGGATCTTGCTTCAAAGCACTTGTACTATGCCAATAACTTGACTCGGATTGAGCGAGAACTTGAATATCGTGCAGAGAGACTAGTATCGTAATGGGATGTATGCAAAAAACCTCATGACACACTAAGTGAAAGTCAAAGGATAGAGACAAATCCAACAAAGATAGGAAAGAACTCAACCTGGAAACCAAGTCAGGAGAGAGAGAAACAACGTAAGCACCAAAAAACCTTTCAATACAGATGTCACAATACTAAATGAGGTCACTCACTACTTGAGGGAAAGAACATAATACTAGAGAAACCACCTCAGAAAAGATGAACAAAAATGTAGAAGAATAGTGGGAATGACCAACACAAATAGTAAGGAAAATGCTATCTAGACCAGCCTCGAACACTACTCTTATATGTAGCATCATTGTGAGAGCCCTTGCCCAAAATCCATATGAAGATATAATCCTAAATAACACTAATCTAATTTTAAGTTCATGACATAGCTAGACACTAAATTGATGTATGCGACCCCCTTCTTTGTGGGACAAGAAACCCCCATCATACAACGATTTTATTGCTTATTTTACAAATATGTACATATGTTACCCCTCCAAATTCAAACTTATGGCCTCCAATAGAGAAATTCATGTTCTTAAGACACTTTTTCTTGTATACATGTTCCCTAACCCAAAAATACAAGACAAGTGTCCCCCTGCAGGACCATCATGAAGTTCTCTGAATATATACTTTTCCAGCATCTTCTTTCTCCAAGAATCTTAGTAACATACCATCATAATTCATATCAAATAGCACATAATTTATGAGATGGTACCGGGAAATTTTTAACCTAAGATCTATCCTCTCTCTAGAATTTAGGTTCTCAGGAAAGCTGCCATGATGGAGGAAATAAGATAGATCAGCAAACCAAGAGTTATGCCCGGGTGGGATGTACGGTACTTTGCTACACCACAAAGATAGCTCATTGTCCCAACCTGAATTTTCTGATTCTATTAGGTCTTGGGACTCTGCAGCCGGATTACATAACCATTGACCCCTAAATATCTTTGTGGGTTTGATATCTAGATCGAATTCTTGGATGAAATCCATCCAATTCCATCTCCTTTCTCCCATTTCCTGTTGCGTGAAAAGTGACCTTACTATAAGGTGAGGCACTATAACCTTTGTATGGTTCTTCAGGATATAGGATCTGAAATGCGTTATTGCCTTATAGATAACATATGTTTGTTTATCAATAGTCGAGTAGTTAAGTTCAGGTCCTTGGAGGTTAGTGCTCATGGATGAGATAGCAACCTCATTGTTTTCATCATATTTTTGAGTAAGAACATCAGCTAACGATTGGTCAGAAGCAAAAGTGTAGAGGAATAATTATTTGTTGAAATCAGGGTTGTGTAATATAGGGGCTTGAGAAATAGAATCTTTGATATTGTTAAAGTGTCCTCTCTCTTTCTCACTCCATCTGAATTTTGTATCCTTGTGTATAATTCTTTGTAATGGTTTAATTATTTATGTGAATTCAGTTGTAAATTTTCTTACGAAATTAATCTTCTCGAAGAAAGTTGCATGGATTTTTTATTGTGCGGGAGAGGAAGTTGTGAGATCACTTTTATTCACTCTGGGTCAATATTGATGTTGTCTTTAGAAATAATATGTCCTAAGAGCTTTCCTTCATCCACACCAAATATGGTCTTTTTTTGGTTCAAAGATATCCCATACTTCCTACACCTTACAAAAATGTGGGTAAGGTGAGCAATGTGGTCTGTCCTATTCTTGGAGTAAACTGTGACATCATCTAAGTATACCACTATGCACTTGTTGATTAACCCTCTAAAGTCTACATCCATGGATATTTGGAAATTATCTCCTGAAGTAATCAAGTCGAACGACATGCGTTTGTAGGTGAATGTTCCCTATCTAATCTAGAAAGTTTTCTTTGATCTATCTTCTTATGAAACTAAAACTTGGTTATATCCTGAGAACCCATCTAGAAGTGAGAATATCTTGGATCCAAACACAAACTATATAAGTTGTTCCATAGCGGGAATGAGGTAATTATATTTTTCTAAGGGATTATTCAAATTTATGAAGTCAACGTCACATAAATGGATTTCCCCCGACTTCTTTTTCATATGCACTAAGTTGGCCACCCATGCAAAGTGCCTCACTTGAAATATTATCTTAGTTTCTAGTAATTTTTTAAGGTTGTTCTGCATTAGAGGCTCAAGATATGGGTGAAATTTCCTCAATTTCTGTTGGAAGGGCTTGACCTCGGGTCTAAATGGAATGGTATGTTGAATGATCCTAGTGTCATATGTTTTCTAGTCTTGGTAGTACCATGTGAAAACATATTGATATTCTTTGAATAACTTTAGGGAAGCCTTCTTCTCCTTAGGAGATAGTGATTTTTCTAGGTCAATATTTTGTGGATTTTTTGCAGTCCCCAGGTTTATGACTTCATAGACAGGACATGAACTACTAGTTTTGACATTCTTGGGGGTTTTAAACCTCTCTTGCAAATCAAAAAGCTTTTCAAGGTTGACTACTCCCCTAGGCATGGTATAAATTTTAGCTTGAACCATATTGTTTTCATTATCTGTATTTTGTTCCACATCTTCCTTTTAAGAAAGCATATTTTGGAAAACTTCATCATCAATAGCCAAGTCCTTGAAAAAAAATTCATTAGTTAAAAAGAATATAATTTTCTCATCTCCTTCAAATACCCTCTATTTGGTGATGTTATCTGGGATGGAATGTTTGTATAAAAAATCTATGGAAAAACTACAAGCTTCATAGTCTTCCAAGGGAGATAGCCTCGAAGTTGTCATAGCCTTAGAATCAACATGTATATTCTTTGATCGAGGGATAAATGTGATGTTAAACACCCAAAAAAACTCTATCAATATGTGAACTCCTACTAGTAGTTCCTTAACTGAGGTGAATTGTAGTGTATAGTGTTCTTTACCTATCTGGCGATAATTTATGAACTACCGAAGACAACTAGTTCGTTAACATTTAGGTCAATAGCTTTCTTGAGTCCTTGAACCAGGGCCTCGTATTCAGTTGTGTTGTTTGTGCATTCAAACTATAGTCTACATGATAAGAAACTAGGTTTTCCTACTGGATCAATGAAAATGCAACATGCACTAGCTCCATTTTAGGATTTGGATCCGTCAAAGAATAGAGTCTAGATCGCAGAAGTGAAGTTCGGTATTTTCTTGTTAGGGTCCACATTTGTTGTTTCATTTTCTTTTTCTAAGATATGGATTTGGAAAATCATATTGGGCTCACTACATTTCTCAATTATCTCTAAGTTTTCTTGCAGCGGTAACTCTAACTCCTGTGAGAACAATACTTCATATAAGCAAGGTGATAAATTCCTAAAATCGGAGTCATAAGAGTAATTCCCTAACACGGGAAATTTTGTATAGGACGGTTCATTCAGGGCCTCCAAATCAGTGACAGTATGTGTCAGATACTTTTCCCTCTTAATTCTAACCATGTTGGAATGCCCCTTCAATGGTAGCCACAAGTGGGACCAATCGGTGTTGAAGTAACCATGTAGCTTTTCAGACCAATCCAGAATCAACAGTATTCCATAAGCTTCTAGAATATCTACAACGATGATGTAAATTAAATGGTGAAATTTTGGGTTAGAGGCAATGTGGATCTTGACATCTTTTAGTTTGTTGATTATTTTGACTTTTGTCGAGTCTAGTTGAATAATGTGTGTATCAATTTTGGTAGGAGTTGCATTCAAGTTCTTACATACCCAAAAAGGAATGAAATTTGAATATGCATCGAAGTCAACCAAACAATTATGCAAATTTCTATTGTAAATTTTGATGGTCAACAAAAAGGATGGGATGGATGACCTAGATTTCTTGTGAGTAGATGTTGAGTTTATATTAGACTTTCTAACTTCCCCAGAAGTGACTTTTCCAGAGTTAGAATTTGGTTTTATCATAGGTTTGTCACCCTCCTTTAAGGCTTACAACAAAAGGTCTTTCTATTGAGGAAATATGCATAAGTCCATGACAGAAATATTTTCTTTCATCTTTTTCAAATCTTCCACCACATTATATTCTAACTTGTATACCTCCTGAGTTTGAATTTTAGGGGTAGAGCTAAGTGGAGGAGTTGGTTGGGCCGAAGAAGTTGTTCTTTCAAGTTTTTTGGGGTCCTAATCTATGACAGGTTGATTTTGTGTGATAGGGCCCTTACTCCTTGTTTGGACTACCAATATTTCAGGCATTTCTTCATCTTCATTGAGTTCATCAAGAGGCAACGCGTGATTAATATCCCACAACACCATGGTTGTTTTTTATAGTGGCTCACTAATCTCATTTTCTGGGGTGTTCAATGTTTGATCACTAGGTTTATCAGTAAGGGCACAACCATCCAGGAATATATTGGCCAACAAATTCCTAGCATTCACCCATTGAGGGAAATTATTTCTAAATGGTGTTCTTGATGATAATTGCAAAATAACTCAGAGGCTACTTCACCTAAGTCAATATTTAAGTTACCTGGGGGAGGTTTTGTAGACTTGTAAGGTGATATTTTTCTAAAGAAAGGATTGTAAGGTCTAGGGTTGGATGTGCCTTCACCTACATTCCTCTTCATGTCCATAATTTCATTAGATAACTTCTTCTCCATTCTTTGTAGACTTTCCATGTCGTCATTTTCCTTTTCAAAGTTTTTCTCGGTTTGTTTACCTGGCAGTCGGGTTAGCAAAAGTCTTATTGTCGGTGTTTGTTGGGTTTCCTTCTTTGATAAGGAGTTATGAATATCTTTGCAGCCTTTCATATGAAACTCAATAATTTTATCCTCCTCAAAATTCTCATTCAAAGTAGGTTTAGCAGTTTTTTTGATGAACATGGAGATAGAGGTTGGTAATGTGTTTGCATATACCTCAATTTGTAGCTTTTGAGTGGGTCTTGTCTCAAGTTGAAATTTATTAAGGATTTTTGTAAACATATAATTGAATTATTTGACCTTTTCCTTGGACCCCATGGTGGCAACAAAGAGTTCAACTATCAAGGCTCTTGTAGTTGTTTCTTCAACAAATTTATCTAGGAAATCTAACTAAAATTTTGTTTGACTGGTTATGGACATGGATGATTTTAGGGGCTAAATTTCGTTCATGGGCTAATTTTCCATGGTTTTTCAAAAAACAAGATTCGCTATTTTAAAAATGATTCGCCCAAATTCTATAGGATAAAATTATTTTACCTTAAAAATCGCCAAAAATTTATAAAAACTATATAAAATTCTTAGAAATTTGAATATTTTTACAAAAATATCGCCAAACATTTATAGTTGGCATATGAAGGATTAGTAATATTCGCCAAGGTTTCTACATTTTAAAATAAATTTCCATCCTTAAAATCACCCCTAGTTATGGAACCAATCAGAAGGTTAAAATACCATGTCGAGGATGAGTTCTCAAAAGTCTAAGGGAAACGTTTTCACATCATATCTTCATCCTGCACATTCATCACCCTTATTTCCAGTATGAATTTTTTGATGTGGTCTTCAGGCAATCTAGAGTTTTTAGGGTCAAACTTGGGAAGAAGCTTCTCTAGGTGCCTAGGTAAGTTATCCAATTGTACCAATATGTCCAAGGAATCCCTGGCCAACCATGCTAGGTTTTTTTCACGTCTATCATTACCATCTAGAATGATTTCATCGTTATCCCCCATGCCGTTTGATTCGTCATCTGAATCCTCTGAATATGACCATACTTCTTTTGATTCAAAATTATCAAGTTCAAAGTACATACATGTTGGTGGGGTGACAACTGGAGTTTTAGGAATGAAACTGAGAGGTTGATCGATTTCATTTAAGGAGAAATCTACCAAATCCTTAATCATGTGGATAAAAGTGTGATCAGGGGTGTTGACAATTGTTCTTGGGGTTCACTTTATTCAAGGTAAGAAAGGAGCTAATGGAAACACTCTGATCTACCTAGCATAAGCTCTAGTAATTCTCCTAAATGCATTGATTTCTTAGTGAGGGATCACGTAGGGTATTTTTGGGTGAAGGTACATATCTTCCTTAGTGTGAGGTGAGTTACTGGTAGTGGGAGTACCTTCTTTGTGGGGATTGTCTCGAGAAGGACTAGCCATGCATGTGGGATATTTTGAATCTATAGGCTATTTGAGATATGTTTCTATTTGAATAAGTGATCTGACTATCCATGCATTCGTTCAGGCCCTCCTTCTAGTACCAATTCTTTTGAGGGTTCTAAATTCCATTTACCTCAACAGTAGGAATCATGCCCAAATACAAGGCCCAATTAGACTCTTCTCCGTTTGATGTAGCATGATTATCTAGATTGCTAGTCTGACGATTTTTTATGGGCTTTAATTGGTTTCTGGAAAGTTTCCTTTCTAACTGTGTGTCTTTTTTTCTGGTTTGATTCTTTACTATTTAAACATGCAAGCAATATAAATAACTTAAATGATTAAATTATGAAGAAAATTGGGCATAGGACGACCTTCGACCAATGGTGTGTAAACAATGTCCAAGTTTAACCAACATTATCAATAATATTACCATTAATCAAGTGGTGGATATTGTCTAAGAGAAGAAAGTGGTAATATGCATGAAATCGGATATAAGGAAAAATAAGCTAGAAATAGTTTTTCATGTTGTTCACGTGTAATACATTAAAACACCATCGAATTCTAACCAACATTTATTCAATAATTATAATCATTCAAGATAACTCAAAATATTCATGATCTTACTAAAAGGCATGTAGTTGATAACAAGACGCAGAACAATTCATATCACGTTTTCATCCACAAACTTGTCCAAATTTCTCATTGGCTCCGTCTAAGATTCTATATTCCAAAATTCAAAGTAATTCTTCGCTTAACTATCGATTTCTTACAAAAAACCATAGACCTTTCAAAACAAGGTCTATATCTTTATTTATAAAAAACAAATATACTAAAAATAGCTTAAAGTTCACTTAAAGTAAAGAAAACAAATATTAGAGTGCACTAATATACATGTATGCTTTCAGTGATATTTTAGTCATCTCAACATATTTTCTTTGTCATATTCGGACAACTAAATGAAAATATCTTCACAAGTATGGAGGTAAGGGAATCAGTGTTTCTCCATTAGCGTGTTGAGCTCATATTTCATCTCCATCACCCGTTATTTAAATCGGTCCATATTGGAACTCAAGTACAGCAAGACTATTGATGCTCCTATCGGTCTGTCGACAAAATTTCTCACTTGTCTTATTCCCAAAGTTGTAATTTCAAGAAAATTAGCTTCAAACTTCTAATCATGCTCTGCAATCTGCTTGACTATATCATTTAGATCTACAAAGTCTTCAGGCATACTGAACTCTGGAAGTTGAATATCCCTCATTTTTTGGTTTATCTTTTCCCAATTCTTGAGTTACTCTTCCCAATTGTCATGCATCCTTCGTTGCAGTTCCACCACCAGTTGCGTCCAATACTTTGTCACTTTCTGGAATCTCGCTAGGGTGTCATCTGTAAGAATTATGATGCCATGTTCCTCCTCACCTTGACCCTTTTATACTTCTTTGATATACCCGATATGAGCCAAAGTCTTGTGTGACCTCTCGGACCATCTCATCATATCTTTGTGCACTATTATCCCTAGTAAGGTATCTTCTTGGTATATTACAACCTTGGCTATAAACATATCTCTTTCTATCTTAAATTGATTGTGTCCTTCTTGGAACTCAGCTTTCATGAAAATAATCGCCTGTGGTGTCCCGATAGTATTCGTCCTGGTGCCTGAGATACTCAAGTTATCTCCTCATGGACTCTTCCTCCTGCTCATCTTCTTTTATTGTTAATGGTGGCACTAGATATGGCCATTGTAGCTCCTAGTAGTTCACTTACTTTGGATTGCTTGGCATCAAACAAGCTTTCTTCTGTAGTAATCATTACTACACTATCCAAAGTGACTCTTCTCTTCTTGCTAGTTCTTTTGACCACCACCTACCTCTTCCTATCATATATAGCTTGGATATCAACTACCTCATCAACCGATTCTAGGATTTTTTGGTCACCCCATGAGAGAATAATTCCTAGACTACCCGGAGCATGAAAATGTTCTACAGTTGACTCATTACCTTTTTCAGTTGTTGGTATCTGATTACCGACATTTTCTTTCTCTTCACCTGTTATTTTCTCTTGTCCTGGAGATATAGAAGGATTCCCTATACCACCACTTGGTTTTGTCTCTGCATTTTGGTCATTTCTTTTGTTTTCTCAATGTTAGTAGTGCTTTTCAATACATTCTTTGTTGTTGCTACTGATGATGGTGTTATTCCTTTTGGTGGATAAAAAGTTGGATGCTATGTTATAGTTCTTTCAATCTCCTTATCAATACCTTTTCAATCATATCCCTCACTTCTAAGTGTGTCTTCTCCAGATTGTTCCCCAACATCTAAATTTTCTTCATTTTCTTCTCTATATAGGGTATTTTCCTCTGGACTAGACCCTTCACTTTTACTTTCATTTTTTTGTTCTTGAGCCTCTCTCGTTTATTTTCTGTGACCTTTATCATATTCATGATGCTTTCCTTTCGAGGTGACATCTCTCGAGCCATGTTCTTCCTCACTATCCTCTTGATTACCTTCTCCTATATTCTGAGGATGTGATCCTTGTTCTAGGGGAGAGGTGACACTCTTAGTTGTATCTAGGGATGTCAATACATCCATAAGCTTCGGTTCTTGGGATGGATGGGTGTCTTTTATTTCTATACTATCCTCACTAATAATCGGGACCGATTAGGTGTATATATCCCCGTTGTCATCATTGTAAATCATTGTCATATCTTCAATTATCGATGTTAGTATGCTTCTTCCCGGTGTCCCTATCAAAGTTTCAACTTTCAATCCAGGCTTTGATTTCCCTGCCTATACGTGTTCTATATATAGTTGATCATTGTCTCCCCCAGGTGAGGTTTCTCTTGGGGGTGTTTTCTCTTCTTCTCTCATATGTACCTATACTGGGGTTATTATTGGTGGCCCTTAATTCTTGAATTGTTGGATTTTGGTCATGCTCATGAAACATTATTTCTGCTTCCACTAGAAGTATTTCTACTCCATCCCTCCTTGTTGCTTGTCCCATGTTTTCCCCTTGCACTCATATTGTTTCCTCTGGTTTTTTTTCTATCAAATTCACTTGCCCATCCACTGTGATGGCTTGAAATTAGGTTAATCCCATCTTTTCTTTCCTTTGTAAGACTTCCTCCCAATATTGAGCATTTTTAGTGAAGATTCCGTCCTCAAAACTGTCATGTGCATGTGTACAATGAGACACTACTTGACCAGCATGTTAGGCCACTAAGTTCTTAGGATCATGTTTCTAGTATCTATCTGCACAAAACCTATACTCTACATGGTTTTAAGCTTCCTACCTAGCTTATGTGATGCCTTTTACAAAGTAGTAACCTACATAGAAATGTATGACATAAAGGATGTTTTATTATCTTTTATCAAGGACGCATTGAAACCTTTCAAACTAGTCTAGTATAATGAACCTAGAAATTCTCATAAAAAAAAAAAAAACTGTGGTAATGTACTTGCTATTCGATTTCATTTGACCCACTTGTGAGCCCAATACTTACACTTTGTTTTATTTGCATGACCTTATAACATGCTGGCTTAACACACATGGCTTAAGTAAAAACCCTTGGCTTAATATCTTTCACAAAATTCGAAAAACAAGTAAGTCCAAAACTTACTTTATCATAAGGTTTATTATAGTGCACGTACTTTATTATAAGGTTTATTATAGTGCGCACCCTACCTATACTCAAGGATGATAATTCAGTCCCTTTGTGTTTGTCAAAAACGTACTACGTGCATAGAGCTATGTCTCGGATTTATCAAGGCTCAAGTGCTACCTAACTATGTCAACGTCAATTTTAAGTCGTGACCGGTAAGGTCTTTAATGTGGTTAATAACTGTATTGGAAAAGTTTTCTAAGCGATTTCCTTTGATGGTTTTATTTCATTATGTTACAACTCGTCCCAACCAAACTCGACTCTGTCCGCACCAATATCCCCACATCCGAATCTAACTAACTCTCTTCCACTGGCCAAAGTAACGAAACGATAATTTTCGAGGTTGGTATTTGACTGGTTGTTTGGTCAGTCAATAGTTTTTGGTTTACTTCGTATCTCCTGCATTTAAGGTGGCGGATGTGCCTGTCAGGAGGTGATTAAGACTCTGCCAAGGATTTTAATTAAGGGACCTACAATCCGCAGTCTCGATGTCTCTTCCTCTGACTCCTTCCAATCTGGATATGCCAACTTGCCCTAGAGAAAGGTCTTGTACGTTACAAGCTGTAAAGAATGATGATCGTGCCTCTTAGGTTTTCATTTCTCCCTTATGCCTTCATAGGGGAGGCTCTGCAACTTTCACAGGAAAAACAACTACCGCCTCCGTGAGCAACCCTTGGTGCAGTTGATGGTAATGCCTGGTAATTTTCTCTAAGGGACCATCGTAATCTCAGATTTGAATAGAGTTTAATGTTTTGGTTGAAGTTGGGAGGAAAGAGTTGTTTCCTGTTTACTTCACTGTGGTTATAGACTTACCTTGCCCTCATAGAGTCTACGCGTCTTTTTTTTTCCTTTCTTTACGTAGTGACAGTAAAAGGTTTTTCTTGCTGTAATACCTGGGTCGCAAACCCTCTACTACCAGGAACTATACATAAGGTTCGTTGTGTGTGTGTCCCGTGGGATTACCCCAGTTTAATCCTTGTCTACCCTATACTCAAAAACTCTAACTGGGATGACTCAGAGTAGTATTCCTCGATGATGTTGGGTTATTCTTCAAGAATAAAATGATGTTGTTCCTTGCCTTCCTTGCCTTGTTCGTTGAGGGTTTTCTTTTGAAATGATTTCTTGTTCGAAATTTTCGCACTACCATTTTTATTTTGTCAAGGAAAAGAATATTTTTCATTCAGTTTTTCTATGTACTCATGGTGGGGCTCTTACTGTTATGAGGGTACCCACCAGGAGCTTCCGGACTCTTCTCCCCTCCGTCTGGGTTGATTATGAAGTATGGAAACAGGAGGGTGTGGCGTTTCGACCCTAATCTAAGTATTCAGACGGCTATGGTCATCATTGTTTCCTTCTTAAGTTTATAGAACAAGTTTATTCCTCTGTAAGTTTTCTAATGTATTATTGTGTTGGCCGAATGCAGGTGTGCCCCTTCCTAGTGTGGGTTCCAGCCTCTACTCAACCTGGCAAAGGTACTCGGGTTCCCAATAATAAACCCCTTCCTCGTGTTGAGATCGGGTGCTCTCGAATTCTGTTCGTTGTTTGTTCTTTCAGAAGTTAAGAGGTCCACTGTTCAAGCATTGATTCTCTGTATCTGATCACTGAGGGTTTAAACACATTTTTGTTTAACCAAGTTCCGCTTTAATTGTAACATGAAGTGAAAGATTCTTGTTTCTTTTATTAAAAGGACTGTTTACCCCCAACTAAAATCGTTTTCTAGAGGTCTCGCCAATTTCAACTCTGCGTATTCGTATGCGTTTGTTTTCGATTGTAAAATGGATATTGTTTACAGTTTGAAACAGCCATACGCCCATAGTTGTTTTATTCGTGCATTGATGCATACATATATTTGACTCTGTTGAAATATATACATACGTATACATTTAGCTATGTTTCGTTCATTCATCCCTGTTAACGTTTAAAACATATATATATATATATGCATGGTTCAAATTTGATTTATATATATCTAGACGCATAGGAATAGATCTGTCTGTTCATTCTACTCTGTTAAAGTTTGAAGACGCGTATAATGGTTTCTGTTCAAGTTTGATATATACACATATAGTCGCATAAAATTTGCTCTGTGCGTTCCTTCTACTTTGTTAAAGTTTGAAATGCATATAATGGTTCTTAAGTTTGGTGTATGTACATAGACGCATATATTAGC
>ML784960.1:38335-94453 GCA_009831015.1 Picea engelmannii
CTATTTGTAACTTGCCTAGGTCTTTTCCCTTCCTTGGGAATTTTCGCAGCTTCCTAAATCCCTGATTTTCAGGGGCTGCCAATGGCCAAATCACTAATTTTCCACTTGTAAAACTCAGCCCAAGGGTAGTTCCAACATGTTCCTCACTCATGGAGTCATGGTCAGCTACTTGTAACATGGATGTTCCATTTGTCTTCCTGCAATAAATATAAAATATTTTGTTTTTTAACAAGTGTCATTGTCCAATATCTAGTTGGGACAAATCAGATCTCTGCCCAATAGTCAAAATCATTTATTACAATCATAAAATTCAAAATTCAAAATTGCCATAAATAGCAAAAAAATTCCAATTTCAAATTTACTAAAAACGGAAATAAATTTCCAGCAATTTAAATTCTAAAAATAATTTTTATTTTCTTTATTTTTGGGGGGATGTCACATCCTTTACCCCTTAAATAAAACACTGTCCTCAGTGTTCGTTCCCATCCTGGAACAGGATTGGATGAGATTTCCACAATTCTCCTTCCAACTCCCAAGTGGCCTCCTCAAGACTAAACTGCTTCCATTGCACCTTTACCTGAGCAACGGCTTTGTTCTGAAGTGTTATTTCTCTCCGGTCCAAAATGCGCATGGGTTCCACCTGGAACTCGCCTTCGGGTTCCACCTGCACCAAGTTCCAATCAATCATATGAGTAGGGTCATGAATATATTTTTTCAACAATGAAACATGAAACACATTATGAATTCTTAGATTAGCTGGAAGTGCAAGTTGGTATGCTACGGGTCCAATTCGAGCTAGTATCTCGAAGGGCCCATAGAACCTGGGTGTCAGTTTGGCACAGTTTCCCAGCTTCAATGAGCTTTTATGGGCTTTGACCTTCAAGTATACATGGTCTCCCGCTTGAAACTCTAAGTGTCTTCTTTTCAGATCTGCATAGCTCTTTTGTCTGTCCTATGCTTCCTTCAAGTTTCATTGTACCTTTCTCACCATGTTCTCCATATCTTGGAGCATTTCTGGTCCAACCATGAGTCTGTCAACTGTGTTATCCCAACTAATTGGAGTCGTACACTTTCTACTGTACAATACCTCGAAAGGGCTCAACTTTGTTGTAGTTTGATACCCATTGTTATATGCAAATTCTACCAAGTGTATATAATCCTCCCACTTGTTTGGTTTTGTTCTTATGTACATGCGGAGCATATCCTCTATGATTTTGTTTGTTCTTTCAGTTTGTCCATCCGTTTGTGGATGATAACTTGTACTGAAATTTAAGTTGGTATTGATCCCTTCAAACAATTCCTTCCAAAAAGCGGATGTGAATTTTACGTCTCTATCTGAAATCACCATTTTAGGAATGCCATGCAGTCTAAAGATTTCTTTCATGAATATTTCAGCAATGTTTATAGCTTTAAAAGTAGACCTTATAGGAATAAAGTGTGCAGACTTACTGAGTTTATCGATTACCACCATGATGGAGTCATTTTTTTTCTGAGTTTTAGGCAAACCTGTTATAATGTCAAGTGATATAGTCTCCCATTTCCATTCTGGTACTGGTAATGGTTGTAAGAGGCCGGTTGGATGCTGGTGTTCAGCCTTAACCTGCTGACAATCCTAGCACCTAGCCAAGTATTATGTTGTTTCACCCTTCATATTAGGCCAATAAAATAGTTTCCTAAGTGTTGTTATCATTTTTTGGTAACCTGGGTGGCCAGAATACAGCTTCTTATGCACTTCGTCCAAGATTGTTAACTTTAACCCTGCTGAGTCTGGTATGTAAAGTCTATTCTTAAATTGTAGCAGTCCCTTCTCATTGACACTTAGATCTGAATTGTCTAAGTTCGCGGTAATATTTGAAAATTATTCCATCATTTTGGTATAGTTTTCGTCATCAATACCTGTCGTCCTTATTCTTTCTTCCAGATCGCTTTCTGCTCTGCTAATGTTCATCTCAAATAACCTATGGATTCTTCTACTTAATGTGTCTGCTACTTTGTTTTCCTTGCCCTTGATATGTCTAACTTCGAAGTCGAAATCGCTTAAGAAGTCTAACCACCTTGCTTGCCTTGCGTTAAGATCTGGTTGGTTAAACAGGTATTTCACCCCACTGTTGTCCGTTAATAATAGGAATCTTCTGCCCATTATGTAATGTCACCACATCTTTAAGGCGTGTATTACTGCTGCCAATTCTAAGTCATGCGTGACGTAATTTCGCTTGTGCTCCTTTAATTTTCAGGACTCATAACAAATAACATGTCCTTCCTGAGTTAGAACACCACCTAGCCCTTCTTTACTTGCATCGACACATACCGTGAAGTCTTTATCTGGGTCTGCTACTTTTAATATGGGTGTCGTTGTCAATAATTCCTTTAGTTTGTTGAAGTTGTCTTGACATTTCTCTGACCAGTTAAACCTGGTCCCTTTCCTTTGTAATGATGTGATCAGGTAGGCTATCTTGGAAAACCCCTCTATAAACCTGCGGTAATATCCGGTGATTCCCATAAATGACCGTATATCCGCTACATCTCTAGGTAGTGGCCATTCCATAATGGATTTCGTCTTTTTTGGGTCTATGGAAATGCCCTCTGCTGATATTACATGTCTAAGATATTGTATTTCCTTTTGATAGAAGTCACACTTGTCAAAATTGGCGTACAGTTTGTGCTTCCTTAACATTTGTAGAACTATTCTTAAGTGTTCCTCATGTTCCTCCTTCGTCTTTGAATAGACCAGGATATCGTCGATGAATACCACCACGAACTTGTCCAAGTACTTACTGAAAATACTGTTAATTAGGCACATAAATGTGGTTGGGGCATTAGTGAGTCTGAAAGGTACGACTACAAACTCGTAGTGTCCATATCTTGTCTGAAATGTTGTTTTGTTTATGTCCTCGTCTTTTATCCGAACTTGATGATACACGGATCGTAAGTCCAATTTTGAAAAGATATTGGCCCCTCCTACTTGATTGAACAGATCATTTATCCTTGGTAAAGGGTACTTATTTTTGATAGTCATCTTGTTCAGTTGTCTATAGTCGATACATAATCTTAAAGTACCATCCTTCTTTTTCACAAAGAGGACTAGTGCTCCCCAAGGTGAGACACTTGGCCTGATATACTCTTTGTCCAACAATTCCTGTAATTGTATTTTTAATTTGGTCAGTTCTGGAAGACTCATCCAGTAAGGCGCCTTTGAGATAGGGGCAGAACCGGGTAATAGATCTATCGAGAAATCTATTTCCCTTCTAGGGGGTAGTTCTGGTATCTCTTCCACAAACATGTCTCTGAAATCTCGCAGGACAGCAAAGTCTTCCAACTTTGGCTTATCCTTCTTTTCTGCCAGGCTCATCACTTGGATGGCATAAACTTGACATCCTTTTCTCACACATTTCTTTAGCTGCATCGTTGATATTTGTCTGACTGATACCGGTTTTGGTATACCTTGGGTTGTCCTAGTGGTGTCGGAATCATCCTTATAGCTAAGTACCTTTGTATAACAATTTAATATTGCTTTGTGTCATTCCAACTAGTCCATCCCAATAATCATATCGTAAGATCCTAGTGGTAGAATGTTCAGATCGGTCCTTATAGTTTGACCATCTAGGTTGAACTCAAAATCTGGAATATAGTCAATTACTTTCCTTTTTGCACCTGTTGCTAGTTGCACGAGCCATGATTTTGTGTGCTTCAGTCTCTTAAGTTTATTTGACTCTACCACCTTCGAAGTAACATAACTCAATCTTGCCTCGGGGTCAATTAAAACAGAAATTCGAGTGTCATGAATTTTGCCTTCGACTTCTACCACTGAGGACTGGTGGTCATCTTGTCATCCATCAATGGCCACATTTATCCGATGTAGGCTCCTGCCTATATCTCCCACGATCGATGCTTCTTGAAGGTTATGAATGGCAGTTCTGTTTGTTGAACTCAAACGGGGGCAGCTTCTCCTGAGATGAGGCTCTCCACATTCCCAACACTTTAATGGCTCGCGGGAGCTGTCCCCAAACCTTTTCATTCCAAGGTTTGTCGATTTTACACTGCCTTGAGTGTTTGGAGGATTGGAGTGAAAATCCTTTCTCGGAAAACTCTTTGCGGTACTCTGATAAGGAGTTGGCCGGTACCCCTTCTTCTGCAGGTTCATTCAATCTTGTTTCTTATGCTTCCAGGTCTTGGGAAACTCCACCCGCTATTTGTACTGGTCGTAGCACATTCACGCTTTTTTGAATACTTCACTTAAGGATTTGGGGTAGTCAAATTCAATTCTGTCCTTGTAGGACTGTGGGAGACATCTTAGAAATCGTTGAATTTTTACTTTATCCTCCCGGATGTATGGTACGAATCTTAGAAGATCCATAAATTTGTTTATAAGGTCCTCCATCGTCATCTATCCGAGTCATAACTCGTAAAATTCCTTTGTCTTCCTTTCATAATAATTTTCAGAAAGGTATTGCTTCTTGAAATACTTCTTAAAGTCAGACCATTCCAACTGTTTCTCCTTTAGGCCCTCGGCCAACTTTAGATCTTGCCACCAAATACTGGCCTTCCCTTTCAGATTGTAGATGGTCATCCTGACCTTCATGTTGCTGGAATAGTTGTAGATTTGGAAATACTTTTTGATGTCCAATAGCCATGCCTCTGCTTCTTCTCCTGTCCTGGATTCCTCGTCAAAGATACCAGGTTTAATTTTTTTTAATTCTCCTTCAAGGTGGTCCACTTGTTTTCTTTTTCTGTCAGTTTTTGTTCCATCCTCAGCTGGTGGTGTTCCTTTAGACGAACTGTCTCCTTTTTTTGTTTCTAGCCCTGATTTCTTGGAGGCTCTTTTGTTGACTTCTTCATCGTTATTGTTGTCTTTTGGTCTTTTCTTGGTCACTATACTGCACAACAGGACTTCGTTTATCTCTTGTTGTTCTTGATGTGCCTTCTTCAATTTTTCATTGTCGGCTTTAAAGATCTGTAGTTTGACGATCAGGTTCCTCATTGTTTCCAATACTTCTGTGGGTGAGCTTCCGTCACTATTATGCCTTGTGTCTCCAGGAGGTCCTTGCTGTGGATTTTCTTCCATCCTGTTTTCTGCATTGTCTCGGGTTGCCATACTTATTCACCAAAATAGAGAAAGTCTTCTATTTGTAACCATACAATTTATTAGTTTTTTGGGGGGGGAAGACAAAAACAAAACAATTATGTACTAAGTGCTACGGTGGCCCTGTTCAGGCCTAGTGTTGTAACTTTCACTATGATACCATATGTAATGAACCTAGAAATTCTCATAAAAAAAAAAATTATGTGGTAATGTACTTGCTATTCAATTTCGTTTGACCCACTCGTGAGCCCAATACTTACACTTTGTTTTATTTGCATGACCTTATAACATGTTGGCTTAACACACCTGGCTTAAGTAAAAACCCTTGGCTTAATATCTTTCACAAAATTTGAAAAACAAGTAAGTCCAAAACTTACTTTATCATAAGGTTTATTATAGTGCACGTACTTTATTATAAGGTATATTATAGTGCGCACCCTACCTATACTCAAGGATGAGAATTCAATCCCTTTGTGTTTGTCAAAAACATACTATGCGCATAGAGCTATGTCTCGGATTTATCAAGGCTCAAGCACTACCTAACTATGTCAACATTAGTTTTAAGTCGTGACCGGTAAGGTCTTTAATGTGGTTAATAACTGTATTGGAAAGGTTTTCCAAGCGATTTCCTTTGATGGTTTTATTTCGTTGTGTTACAGCTCGTCCCAACTGAACTTGACTATATCAGCACCAATCTCCCCACATCCGAATCTAACTAACTCTCTTTCGTTGGCCAGAGTAACGAAACGATAATTTTCGGGGTTGGTATTCGACTGGTTCTTTGGTCGGTCAATAGTTTTTGGTTTACTTCATATCTCCTGCATTTAAGGTGGTGGATGTGTCTGTCAAGAGGTGTTTAAGACTCTGCCAAGGATTTTAATTAAGGGACCTACAATCCACAGTCCCGATGTCTCTTCCTCCGACTCCTTCCAATCTGGATATGCCAGCTTGCCCTAGAGCAAGGTCTTGTACGTTACAAGCTGTAAAGAATGATGATTGTGCCTCTTAGGTTTTCATTTCTCCCTTGCGCCTTCGTAGGGGAGGCTCTGCAAATTTCACAAGAAAAACAAATACCGCCTCCGTGAGCAACCCTTCGTGCAGTTGACGGTAATTCCTAGTAATTTTCTCTAAGGGACTGTCGTAATCTCGGATTTGAATAGAGTTCACTGTTTTGGTTGAAGCTGGGAGGAAAGAGTTGTTTCATGTTTACTTCACTGTGGTTATAGACTTACCTTGCCCTCATAGAGTCTACGCGTCTTTTTTTTTCCTTTTGTTTTGTAGTGACAGTAAAAGGTTTTTCTTGCTGTAATACCTAGGTCGCAAACCCTCTACTACTGGGAACTATACATAAGGTTCGTTGTGCGCGTGTCCCGTGGGATTACCCCGGTTTAATCCTTGTCTACCCTATACTCAGAAATTGTAACTAGGATGACTCAGAGTAGTATTCCTTGATGACATTGGGTTACTCTTCAAGATCAAAATGATGTCGGTCCTTGCCTTCCTTGCCTTGTTCGTTGAGGGTTTTCTTTTCAAATGATTTCTTGTTTGAAATTTTCGCACTACCATTTTTATTTTGTCAAGGAAAAGAATATTTGTCATTCGGTTTTTCTATGTACTGATGGTGGGGATCTTACTGTTGCGAGGGTACCCATCAGGAGCTTCCAGACTCTTCTCCCCTCTGTCTGGGTTGATTACGAAGTATGGAAACAGGAGGGTGTGGTGTTTCAGCCCTGAGTTAAGTATTCGGACGGCTACGGTCATCATTGTTTCCTTCTTGAGTTTATAGAACAAGGTTATTCCTATGTAAGTTTTCTAATGTATTATTGTGTTGGCCGAATGCAGGTGTGCCCCTTCCCAGCACGGGGTTCTAGCCTCTACTCAACTTGGCAAAGGTACTCAGGTTCCCAATATTAAACCCCTTCCTCTTGTTTAGATCGGGTGCTCTCGAATTCTGTTCGTTGTTTGTTCTTTCGGAAGTTAAGAGGTCCTCTGTTCAAGCATTGATTCTTTGTATCTGATCACTGAGGGTTTAAACACATTTTTGTTTAACCAAGTTCCGCTTTAATTGTAACATGAAGTGAAAGATTCTTGTTTCTTTTATTAAAAGGATTGTTTACCCCCAACTGAAATCATTTTCTAGAGGTCTCGCCAATTTCAACTCTGCGTATTCGTATGCATTTGTTTTCGATTGTAAAATGGACTTTGTTGAAATATATACATACGTATGCATTTAGCTCTGTTTCGTTCATTCGTCCCTGTTAACGTTTAAAACACACACACACACACACACACACACACACACACACACACATATATATATATGCATGGTTCAAATTTGATTTATATATATCTAGACACATAGGAATAACTCTGTCTGTTCATTCTACTCTGTTAAAGTTTGAAGACGCGTATAATGATTTATGTTCAAGTTTGATATATACACATATAGTCGCATAAAATTTTCTCTGTGCGTTCCTTCTACTTTGTTAAAGTTTGAAAAGCATATAATGGTTATTAAGTTTGATGTATGTACATAGACGCATATATTAGCTATGTTGGCTATTCGATTATGTTCATGTTTGATATATGTGTGTGTGTGTGTGTGTGTGTGTGTGTGTGTGTGTGTGTGTGTGTGTGTGTGTGTGTGTGTAAACATATAGCCGCATATAATAGCGATCTGCATTCCATCTACTCTGTTAAAGTTTGAAACCCATATACTGGTTCTATTTCAAGTTTGGTGTAGGTGAATAGATGCATACAATAGCTATGTTTGACTTATTCGATTATGTTCATATTTTATATATATATATATAGACGCATATAAAAGCGTTATGCATTCCTTCCACTCCGTTAAATTTCGAAACGCAGATAATGGTTATGTTTCAAGTTTGATGTATGTAATCAGACGCATACACTAGCTTTGTTTGGCTATTCGATTCTGTTCATATTTGATATATATATATATATATATATATAAACACATAGACGCATACAATAGCTTTGTGCATTCCTTCTACTCTGTTAAAGTTTGATATAAATCTATAGACGCGTACAATGTCTATGTTCACTCATTGATACCAAAAAAAAACAATTGATTCTGAAAACTAATTTGGTATTTAAATCCTATAGATTACTCACTGAATTTTCAAACAACCTTTGTTTGGGATCTTCCATGTATACCAGCGTTAAGAAACTCATTAAAATTAACCAAATTCGTTCCACAGGGGGGGTAGAATACTGAATATTTAAGTACAGAAAATATTTACAGCAGTTACACGATCATTCAAATAGCTACTAGAACTCTCTTCTGTATAATGATAACACAAACATAAATTTCAATACAATAAACAAAAATGTCCTTTAGACAGATTGAGTTTAGGTTACATATCTGAACTAGACTTGCAGAGAAAAACAAAGGGAACAGCCACGTTCCTCCCAACCGTAGAACCGAGCAGCCACGACTACTTGCCTGATTCACCCCCTAGCCTGACCATGAGTCCATAAGGGCGAACTTGGAAATCCCTCTACAGCACTGTCCTTCGATTCAGTCACCTTTCACCTTGCCTCACACCCTCCCAGTGTTCATAACAGCAAGTGAAAAGGAAAAACAAAATAGACTCTTCCCCAGCATACTCAGCAGCATCCTGCCTCCTCGCATATGCCTATTTGTAACTTGCCTAGGTCTTTTCCCTTCCTTGGGAATTTTCATAGCTTCCTAAATCCCTGATTTTCAGGGGCTGCCAATGGCCAAATCACTAATTTTCCACTTGTAAAACTCATCCCAGGGGTAGTTCCAACATGTTCCCCACTCATGGAGTCATGGTCAGCTACTTGTAACATGGATGTTCCATTTGTCTTCCTGCAATAAATATAAAATATTTTGTTTTTTAACAAGTGTCATTGTCCAGTATCTAGTTGGGACAAATCAGATCTCTTCCCAATAGTCAAAATCATTTATTACAATCATAAAATTCGGAATTCGGAATTGCCATAAATGGAAAAAAATTTCCAATTTCGAATTTACTAAAAACGGAAATAAATTTCCAGCAATTTAAATTCTAAAAATAATTTTTATTTTATTTATTTTTGGGGGGATGTCACATCTAGTAGCACATTTCCCCTGGTACCATCCTATCTGATACATGAGTTGAAAGTATGTGTGGGGCCCCGATGGCTCCAAAAATCCTAAGGTAAGTACTCTTCTACTCCATATACCAATGTCCTGTCTTGGAGATGACCTTTTTTGTTGCATCTGAAAGTTTTGGAAAATTTTTCTTAAAAATTAGGGAATATACTCTAGCCAGGAATTCATCACAGATCACAGCATAGGACTTCTTATACATGTTTTCCCACAAAATGATAAAATAAACATGGAAAGGTAACTCTGAAACATGACAACTTAAGCCTAGTCCTTGAAAAACATTCCTAGCACATACTGTGTCTAGTAGATAGGATGTCATAAAAAAGGTAAGGACCTATCGTGCTTTTGGTTTCTGACCTTTCTCTTCTCTAATGATCATTTTTTTTTAAATGAGAGCACCCCTGTTAAAAATACGTTCAGACATAGCTCTGGTGTATGCTATGGGAATCCATGCTTATGAAAACTTGGAGCAATCCTTTTCTCCATATAGTCGACATATCAAAGCCATCAAGAACATGTAGGGTTCTCTAAGGTTTATGTTATTATACCATCCCGAGGCTCTATTCACAAATTTATTGTCCTCCTTCCACTATGGCTCCAATAGCTAATTGGTGTTGTGGTTTTCATAAAATTTGACCACAAAATCGGTGTTCATCCTAACTTTGGGCTCTCTGAGTTTGTAATACTTGCTTATCTATATAGAAAAGAAAACACCAACACACTTCCCATCTACGTCATTTATTAAACATTTTTCAGCATTGGTGTGGTTGATTATCCACTCTAAGGATTCCACACAAGGAAAAACAAGGGTTTTGGATGCCATCATGCATAGTAGTGAAAGTTTGATTTTTTTAAGGGCATGGTCATCCAATACCCTTACTCCTAGGTCACTATGAGGAGTAAACTAGGGAAAATCATCATGATGAATTTTATTGTATAAGTCGTTCCAGGTGGGTGGAGGTACCTTGGATGTTGTGCATGTGTCCATGTCTCTGTAGAGTGGTGGTGGAGCTGGAGGTTTCTTCTGCGACATTTTAATCACTGGCTCTATCTTAGGCATGGGTTCTGACTCTCCAACAGCAGCCAGACTCGAAGCCTCGCCAACCTGCACATTCTTCCCCTTTGGCATATTCGATTACCGACGGGTTGTTGGCCTACGAGGAGTAATTTTCCCTACATAAAATAGCATAATTAAATTCTACATCGATCAAACACAACGAGTAATGAGACGATTTATAAATGAAAACAATACATGAGAAAAACAGGATTTTTGGTCCTTTAGCACTTACCAGTCTCAGAAACGAGAACAAAAATTTGACAATAGTTCACTTGAATGAACGCATCACTTAGTTCTTCAAATGTTTTGGTTTCATGAATCTCTCTAAACCTCTATTAAAACAATGCTAAAATGAAATAACCAAACCGAATTCAAATACCTTGTCTCCACCAGTCCCATCTGAATCCACCATTGTCGAGTACAGCACAATCCTTGTGGATCTTCAGAAATTAAATATGTCATTCGCGCCATGCTATAGATTTAATGTGCTACGTTAATCGGTGGTACAAAGGGAAAATTAAGTTATTCTATCGACAATCTTGAACAATGATGAGTTGGCATGCAATGATTACTAAGATTGGGATCAGGGACATGCTCTGCTTATGGTTCGAACGTTAAGTGTTACAGTCGATTCGTCAACCCAATGATAGTTTGTGTTGAGGATTCTTTAATTGAATTGTTTAAATCCCAGTACTTTGCTCGAGATGTTGATGTGGCATGCTCGAATAGGTCTGAGCTTCGGGGGATCAACAAGGTGCTTATCTCGAAACCATGGTAATTAGATAATTTCTCGCTTGAAACTTACCAACGATTGAGATTAATTATGCATGTGAAATGGACGACTCAGATTGAAAGTCACTCATGAAAAGAAATGGTAGTCAACGCATTTCATGTTCGTTGAAACTGGTGGCCATGAGACTTTGCTTCACTGACATTGACGAGCCCTCATCCACCAACGATAAGGAGGTGTTATTAATCTTTCACGAATAAGGACTGATCCTCACTGATGATCGATGAAGCATCAACATCGGCAGACCAGCCCTTGAATTCTCTCGAGTTATCATATGATGTGCCGACAACCGATGGGTCTCATCGGCGTCAACGATTTTTCTTTGTTTAATCCCACATACTTTTTCCGCGAGGGTTTCTCATACTCCAATAAAATTGTAAAACCGTACATGATGATGTGGAAGGCGATGTGGCTTATGCTGAGGTGGCGTGGATGATGTGGCATTACAAATGTGGCCTTTCATTGAGCCGGGATTAGGGAAAATTGTTGCTTAAAGAATCTATGACCGATATTGTCTCCTCACACAAATCGAACGGTCACAATTGACATGATAGATTCATTGATCGGTGTTGGGGAACTTAGATTTCCTTTGTCTATTTCGCATCATTCGGTGCTAGGTGTCGATAACTAATGGACATCAACAATCGGTGAATTGGCCAATCTATAGTGTATTTGCATAGAGAAGTTCCCAATGCCCGATTAGCACATCAATGATTTTCATAAGCATCCATCGGGCATCGAGGAAGTCAAGAATTGATAAGGAGTTTTTTATAATTTTTGAAAATACTAAGTCTTGGACCCCTTTTCTCAGCATCGAAACTATCTATACCTTTCTCCCTTCTTGTGATAATCCATATTAAGCCTAGGACTTGACCGAAATCAGCGGGAAACAAAAGAAAACCTCGAAACAAGTTATGACAATGAGAGAATCGAAGTATAGGGATGAAATTAAAGAAAAGTGGTACCACATTTTGAGGGTGTGTTGAGTTCTCAACAAGATGGTAACATTATCATATCTAGACATTTGTACTGATATGAGTTTATTTCTTAAGACCATCTTTCTATTCATGTTCTTGCTCTAGAATAAAATTACCAAGGCATCACACATATCTTTGGTCGTCTTCTTCTCGGATAGGTGAGGAATTAGATGATCCTTCACTAAATCTAGGAGGACCCTCTCTACTTTGATCTCCTTCTTTTTGTGAGCTTCCAAATTTGTAAGATATGTTGGTGGAGTAACTACTTTTTCCACTAACTCCCAAAGTTCATACTCCCTCAATGCCAAAATTACTCTTACTTTCGAAGATAGGAAGTTGGATGCTCCATCCAATCTATCTTCAACTCTCAACAGTGATGTTTCCATCCCTAAGACCTGATAAATTTCCCTGGAAATAACTTGTTGTTGGAAACTTCCCTTGTATTTTCCTAGAAAACCTTGTGCACACTTATCACAACTGAACCCCGGTGTGTGTATGTGTATATGCTTACTGCTACAAGCGTATGTATGTGCCTCTACTTACTACTACCCACATACATAAGCCTGTGTCCAAAGAGACCCATGTATGTACGTGCATGTACCTTATGTAACCCCGCATACAACTCCATAAACCTACAAAACCCTAGTTCTGCCTCAGGACAATTGTTCCCCTAAAATTCATCCTTTGATTTCTTCCTGCTAGTTATGGATCTGCTAAGATCCCCTCCAGATGTGATAGATCTACTATCAACTGCTATGGATATAAGATCTAGCTTCACTTAGGAGCATGTTCTTTGAGACCATGTTGATGACCTCTTACTCCAACACCTAGGTGTCTTGTTATCTAGTGATTTCCTTACTACAAATCAGATTAACAACTCACAAAACAAAAATACACTGCCAAAATATTCAAACAAAAATATATTGTCAAAATATTCAACTCAATAAATCTAGCAGAAGAAAAAAATGGAAACCAAATCATGCACACATAAACACCAATATTTTTTGGTAGATACCCCTGGAAAAACCCCAGAGGGAAAACGAGTGCTGACAATAATTTTATTATGCTAAAATCAGGGCTCCCGTAACATTGATAATGGCCCATTGAGAGAAATAAAATAGTAGAGAAACCTGGCAAAGTTTAATATGTTGTACGAACCACATATGCATGATTTTTGAGATGTACATGGTTGTCCCTACTATACACGTGCTTGTCTCCACTGGCGCTCGTGTACATGTACGGAAATCATGTATGGAAAACTTCATACAATGCAACTCTTCCATGTGGCTTCGCTTGACTGAAACCCACTTGAGGAAGAATATGTTCTCTCTTCTCCTTGATCTGATCTCTAGATGGAATTCCTTCTCCACCTATCCAAGATAGTGAATCACGGTCCTTCGTGATCCAACTCTCTCTATTTCAACTCTCTCAACACAAGTATCAAGTCTCAAGTGTCTTCCTCCTTCACCCTATCCTTTCTTTTATAATCATAAGTTACAACCTATTTCTAATCTCCAAAGTGATTGACATTTGAGATTATTTCTCACTTCACTTGAGATTTAGATTACATGCTAATTATTTTTATCATTTTCCTTAAATAACTCAATTAATTAAATAATTAATTAATTAAAACAATTTACTTTAATAATCCCTTTAATTAAAGTAAATTCAAGAGTAGAAGGCTTTGGACGACTTCTGCATGTTAGACACCAAACCTATGTGGAAATAGATGTCCAATGCTAAATGTATCAAAAACCATGCAGTCATCAGTTAATTGAATGACATGAGTGGAGTGGAGAGAAACAAATGCATGCACATGATATGTGCCCTCCTAGCCTCATGCATGTGATATGTTCCCTTATGGCATTATGCATGTGATAAAATTGAGGTTTCCATGCATGACTCTACTCCACTACTCTAATTGAAGTGTAATTGAGTCAATGCTAACTAGTCTAATTGAAGTGTGACTGAGACAAGACTGGAGAGGATGTAGCTCCCTATTTTAGTGGGGAATATTCGCATCTAGGAGAATATTCTCATCTATGGATGGAACCCTCAATATTAGACTAATAAACTTAGGAAAAAGTGGGTGTGGGTGTGAAATATCTCTAACAACCCCCCTGAACACTACTAGGGTGTAAATGAAGAATGTGTCCCAGAATGTTAGGTACCCATTTTACAATGCATCTAATGAATGAACATAGGAAAAACCCCATGGGAAACCTCCCCCCTCAAAGTACAATGCTAAAAAGGAAGAAGGACAACTTATAGGAAATTGTGTCCTTCACTCCAAGGAGACCTCACAACTATGCAATTTTATACTTGGTGAATATATTGTTGAAGATGTAGATGTATGTATGGATATAATGAAGTAGATGCACTAGTGAGATGTCCATATATATCCATTTTCTCTTATTGGAAGGAAAAATATCCAAATCCCCTTCATTCATGGAATTTTTTTAATATGGATTCCCTTTAGCCTTTGCATAGGCCTGAGGGTTAGATGAAAAAACTATGTAGCAATGCATGTGCATTACTAGTTATGTGGCTATGAGTGCATCTGGATCTCCCTCAAGTTGTAATCTCATCCTTCTAGGAACAATAGGATCATTCACAAGAATATCGGTTGTCAATAGCATGGTATGTGCCCATTTGGGTCTTTGATCTGACTCATCATCTACATTGTCAAGATATTCTGAATTTGATTTGGAAATTAGATGTGAAATCTGATCTAATTGGAAGGAGACATCATCTCAAATGTTTGTAACAAGAGGATATGTATAAGTCTTTGCATGTGGCTCATGTGATGCATGCATGGGAGTCTTTGTATGTGGCTCGTGAGATGCATGCATGGGATTCTATGCATGTGGCTCCTAACATGAATGTGTGGTGCATGTAGAAGTGTCTTCAAACTGAGAATATTTTTCATCTGGTGGATTTTTTGTTGGCTTTGTCTTGTCAATATCCTACATGCATTCTTCACAATCTTCCTTTATCCTGAATAGGACCTCCAATTTGTTTCATACTTCGTCCAGAGTTGAGAGTGATATCACATGATACTGAATTTCATGAGAAACAAATATCCAGATAAGTTTGAAAGTTGTATCTTATCTGTTGAAAAAATATTTTTTCTCATTAGCATAATCAGGATCTGCTTTTGTTTCCATGGGTGGCCATTGTAGTAGCCAGGGGATGGGAAGTTCACCATATGGACGTGAAGAATGCCTTTCTTCACAGGGATCTCCCAGAAGAGATATACATGGAATATCCTCAGGGGTACATACAAAAATCATCTCTAGTATGGCAACTGAAAAAATCACTCTATGGCCTCAAGTAGGCTCCTAGAGCATAGTATGCTAAAACAGACTCTTATTTACTATCTCACTCCTTCATTAGATGTAAATAAGATCCCAATGTTTATATGTTGAGAACTTCTTACTCTCTATTGATCTTAGTGCTATTTGTAGATGACCTCTTGATCACAAATAGTTCGGCCTAAACAATCGTTGTGGTTAAATAAATTTTGCATGAAAGGTTCTCAATGATCGATATGGGTCCTCTCCATTTTTTCCTTGGTCTTGAGATCAACTAGGATGCTTCAAGCATCAAGTTGTTTTAGTCTAAGTATGCCAAGGATCTCTTAGTTAGATTCCACATCATCGAATGCAATTCTGCAGCCACACCCTTCTTTTCTGGGGTAAGGCTCAAGGATGATGGGGATACACCATTGGTGGATAGCACCAAGTATCAATAGATATTGGGGAGCCTCTTATGTCTCACTCACTCCCGACTAGATCTCTCATATGCAATAGGGGTAGTTTCCATGTACATGCATGAGCTGCATGAGCTTCACTGGAAAGTTTTCAAGTGCATCCTCATATATGTTAAGGGTACCACCAATCATGGGATTCATTATGCAACAGGTTGTACATTAGATCTCATGGGCTATACAGATTCATATTGGGTTGGGGATAGCACAAATCGCAAGTCCACTTCATTGTACGTGCTTAGTTTGGGATCCAATCCCATCTGTTGGTCGAGTAAAAAGAAATAAGTGATTTTTTTATCATTAGTAGAGGTTGAGTACAGAGGAGAATTCAACATTACCATTCAGACAGTTTGGCTACAAAACTTTCTCACTGAGCTCAGTATCCAATACAATCATCTGACTATCATTTGGTGCGATAATCAGAGCACACTGAAATCTTGTAGAGACCTAGTGCAACGACAGAGAAAAAAACACATCAATATCCACATGCATTACATCAGAGAGTTGGTACATGACGAGATCATCAACTTGCAGTACTTTACTTTTTTTTGAACGGATTGTCGACATCTTCACCAAGGCTATCACTAAGCAGAAATTCCACTTTCTGTGTTACCGTCTTGGAGTGAAGGACGTAGCTTCCTAACAACTATCTTTCTTTTTCAGCATTTTACTTTTGGGGGGGGCAGTTCCCATGAGGTTTTCCCTGTTTCCTCTTTTATTAGTGTTCATTCATTAGATGCATTGTAAAATGGGTACCTAACATGGCTTCTTGTCAGGACCCATTCATCATTTACTCCCTAGTAGTGTTCACGGGGTGTTGGAGATATTACACACCCACCTAATATTTATTTTCCTAGGTTGATTAGTCTATGTCGAGGGTGCCCCCGGTTAGAGATATTCTCCCCTAGATGAGGGCACCACATCCTCTTCAATCATTACTCAGTTGCACTTTCATTAGACTAGTGGAGTAGAGTCTTGCATGGAAACCTCAATACTATCACCAAGTGTTTCATGCTCACCTCGGGATCATCACCATGAGGGCACACTTACCTTGGGATCATCACCAGGGAGGCGCCACACATGTGCATGCATGATTCTCTCCTCACTCCACTTGTGATTATCCAATTAATCGCTGATTGCATGGCCAATTAACTAGGAATAGTTGGCAGTTCAATCTAGAGTCTATCACTGGGTGTTCACATCTCTCTAGATTGCTAATATGGTGCATTAGTTCAGCCATGTAGAGTATATCACATGTATTTTTCCATTCTCTCATTTGGCCAATAAAATTCTTTATTCTTTCTCTCCATCTCTTCTTTATCTCTCTCTCAACTTTGAAAGTTTTTTGTGAATTGTTGCTAGCTAGATTCTTTGTGCATGTTTCAACCAAATTCTACAGGAAATTCCCTACATTTTGTGGATGGTACCCAATGTAAACCCATTGACGTTGATTACATCCCCTAGCATGATAAGAACATCAAGTGATCCATGCAATAGTGGTATCCATCCTGGGAAATCGACCTCTAGACCTCCTTCATGAAGCTCAAATCACTCAATCAGTTAATCTATCCCATCAAGCATTTTATATGTATGTATGTATGTATGTAGAGAGAGAGAGAGAGAGAGAGAGAGAGAGAAACCCAGAGAATTATCTCAATCGGTTGATGTAGTTGTTGCTAAGACATTACCAGTAATCAATCTGATGCATTATGTAGGTCCCCAATTCTATTCACATGGAGTTAGTCATGCTAAGTCTACACAACACATTTTATACTAGATACCATCCTTAGAATGGGGGTGAGTGTCCGACTGTTTCCTAAGGATTTATTTCCAACGGAGGTAAAAATGATTTTTCAATGTTCAAAAAAATACCAAAACAAGTATATCGTTACAATCCTCATGGAGATTAGGTGACTCAACAAACCCTAAGACTAGCAAGAAACTAATATTAACGTAGATTAAAGAAAATATAACACTAGATCAACTCCAATCCATGTTTGCCTAAACATGATCATTAACCTTTTTGTCTAGGCAAAAGCGTCATATGGCCAAATTTATTAGGAAAATTATCCCTTTTTTTTCATGTCCAACATTGATCATCTATCTTATGATCAAATTCCAAATGCATTTGGTTGAATTCTAATGCATTGGTTTTCATTAATGATAACTTTCATAGTTCTATATCAACTTCTTACATTTTATTCAATTAAAGAAATAACTAATGATGATGAATCTCTGATATCAATTACATCTCCTTTTGGAATTGACACCATGCTTCCATTTTTCCAATCCAAATCAAGAGATACTTTCATTTGAACATCTAGGATGTGCCCCCAAGTCAATCATTTATAAATTGTTTGGCTATTGAGGGGGATCCAAATCAATCTCCTTATGTGCTTCCACCCAAAAGTGGCCCATTATTGAATCCTTCCTATAGGGATATTTCTAAGTCTTTGAAGCCTTTCCTACAAAGTTTTAATAGTCAACAGACATGACCATGCTTAAAGCATGTCCAACAATGAAAACATTACCTTCACAAAATGAAGTCAAAGACTCCATCAATTTCCTCTACAATCCAAAATGAGCTCCATGGGAAGATCCTTATGCATGTTAACTTCTATTCATATCCTTGCACAAGAAAGCCTGGGAAGCGTTGATATTTCATGGGGAAGGGATATAAACTTCAGAATAAAATTTCCAATGGCCTCCATAGATATGACATGCATATACTCCATTGAAACACTTGGCAACTAGGCCCAGATGGGAACTACAAACAAAGATTCCAATCATGGGTCAAAACTCGACTGCCAAGGCCTCATAATAGAGTGACATTTCCCCAAAACTAAGGACCTTCCTTTATTATACAGGTTATATATAAGGGACTAGTGAATTCCATGATTAAAAATCCCCTTTTCCTAGGGGTAGATAACCAACGTATCATTCAAAAGAGACCTCAAGAAACTGAAACCCATTTTTGAACATCTTTTGCAGAGGGATAAATTGTTAAATCTACAAATTAGACACCTATGTAGAAATAATCAACTTCCTCTTGAACATAATCTAGATGCAATGAAAGCATAGGGGTTTCCACCAACTTCTATGCAACAAAAGACAACTAATCATGCTAGGAGGCAGCCATGTCACAAGAAGATGAAGGGAAAGAGCCTCTTAATACAAATACTGGAGTTGTTGTAATAAATCCAAGCACATACAGAAGTTGAGAGGATCTTGCTTCAAAGCACCCATACTACGCCAATAACTTGACTCAGATTGAGCGAGAACTTGAATATCGTGCAGAGAGACTAGTATCGTAAAGGGAGAGATGCTAAAAATCTCATGACACACTAAGTGAAAGTCAAAGGACAGAGACAAATCCAACAAATCTAGGAAAGAACTCAACCTGGAAACCAAGTCACGAGAGAGAGAAACAACGCAAGCACCAAAAAACCTTTCAATAGAGATGCCACAATACTAAATGAGGTCACTCACTACTTGAGGGAAGAAAAAAATACTTGAGAAACCACCTCAGAGAAGATGAACAAAAACATATAAGAATAGATGGGAATGACCAACAGAAATAGTAAGGAAAATGCTATCTAGACCAGTCTCGAACACTACTCTTATATGTAGCATCGTTGTGAGAGCCCTTGCCCAAAAGCCATATGCAGATCTAATTCTAAATAATAATAATCTAACTTTAAGGTCACGACATAGCTAGACACTAAATTGATGTATGCGACTCCCCCTTCTTTATGGGACAAGAAACCCCCATCATACAACGATTTTATTGTTTAATTTACAAAGATGTACATATCTTACTCCTCCAAATTCAAACGTATAACCTCCAACAAAGAAATACATGTTCTTAAGACACTTTTTCTGGTATACATGTTCCCTAACCCAAAAAGACAAGACAGGTTACTCACGTCATCATTGTTTTCCTACCAAAAAAAAATTCATGAAGGTGTTAGAAAAGTCACCCAATGTTTTATTTAACACATTAAATAACTTACAATGCTTGCAAGTCCAAGTATGAGGAAGTCTACCTATCTCTCTCGAAGACGTGCCCACCATAGAATTTGCATCCAATGCACAGAGTTGTTCCAATGAATCTAGATCCATCACAGTGTCATTCGAGATGTGTTTAGGGTGAGATATAGTCCCCACCATAGGATTCACACAACAAACACTCTAATCCCAACAAGTCCAACCTACTATTTTATTTTGGAATTTTGGAAAATGTATGGCATTACACATATTTGCGGCTAAAGCAAAGAATGTGGATTGGGTTGTTAGCAAGCGAAAACAAAAAGCTACGTTGAAAAAAACCAAAAAACAGCGTGATTCCCTTTGACTTGCCGTATGGGTTTGGGCCACCACCCTTGGACTTCCCTTCAGCTCTTTCTTTAGTCGCCCGGCTCGAATCTCTATGTTCGCCTCACCTGCTTGCGCAAACCGAAAAACCGCCGCTCGGTCCCACTATGTTCCGCTTCGCGGGAAACGAGCCTCTCCGAACTGAAGACTCGGGAGCTCCGCCATGTGACCACGTCCCCCGCATCTCCCGCGTAGAAAAACGCGCGCACCGCACGGCGCCTGCCGGCGGCCCCACCACCGTCATCTCGAGCTCCACGCATGCACGGATTAATCTTTCAGCTGGCCCATATCAGATTCAGTGCAGGGAATTTCAGCCAATAGGACGCCGCCTCTGCGTGCGTGTAATTCCACGTGTCAGATGTAACGTCACACGTCACGGTACTTGAACACAGAATCGTTGAAATAACACCTAACTGCTTTATTGGTCAGTGTGAGTGGAGCTTGTCATATCTAACCGGTTACAAGCCGCTCCCTCGCCAGGCGTGACCGTTGTTAGGCGGTTGAATATTAGGGACACCATGATCTTTGTTGGCCAAGGATGTCCACCAACCGAATCCAAGGCCTCGTTGGGCTCTAGTAATAATAGCTGTTAGGCTTTCCGGTCACAGTGTAACACTGGTCTCCACACGTTTTCGTACCCACACGCATTCGACATTTTTATAAGGTTTCATTCTCATGATTATCATTGTTTAGCATATGAGGTCATATAGTCAACTATAATTAAGACATTTCTTGTTAGTCATGTGATAGTCCAAGACAAAACTATAGACTTCTTACACATGGATGTACATCTTTCTCTAAAAGATTTGGGTCTTCGGTTAGGTATCCATTATTACTAAGTTGTTACCATTTCAATGATTTACATACTTGCCATGGTTAAGAAAAATAAAATATTATTTCATATATGGATTTTTATTAGGTGGAGGTATTAATATGTGGAGTTTTTTTACTTAGGGATATATATCTTTAATCAAAATGACAAAGTACAACATTCGGCCAGAAAGGTATCTACTTTTAATGATCATGTAAGACAATATAGTGTTGTTATGATGCTTGATGGATACATTGCTTGGACTTTTTACTGATGGTTATGTATCTTTAACCAAAATGGTAGACTAGGGTGTTTGACAAAGTACCTACTTTGTTTGGTTATATAGGATATTATGGTGTTGTTGCAATGCATAAATATGTTGTTTATATAATTAAGAATATATATTAATCTTCAACCAAAATATTAGATTGGGGTGTTTAATAACGTACTTACTTTCATTGGTTATGTAGGGTTATATAGTGATGTTGCAACACATGGATGATGTCGCTTGGAGAATCGAACATAAAACATTTTACTAATGGATATGGATTCTTAACCAAAAACTGAAACTGAGGCATTTGACAAGGTATCCACTTTCATTAATTATGTAAGAAAATACAACGTTATTGTGATGCATCAATATGTTGTTTAGCAAAATCAAATATAGATCCTTTTACTAGTGGATACAGATCATTAACCAAAATGTGCAAAACAAGACGTTTGGTAAGGTACCTACTTTCATTGGTTATGTTGTCATATGCATGGACACACTACTTGGAAAATAGAACACGAGGCATTTTACTAATGGATATAGATTATTAATGAAAACACCAAACTGAGTCATTAGCCAATGTACCCACTTTCATTAGTTATGTAGGACAATTTGGTGCTCTCGCAACACCTAGATATACTACTTGGAGAATCAAACATTGGGAATTTACTAATGGATTTGGATCATTAACCAAAATGCCAAACTAGGACATTCAATAATGTACCCACTTTCATTGGTTATGTAGGACAACATGGTGTTGTCACAACTTATGGAGATGTTGCTTAGAGAATCAAACATCTAACCTTTTACTAATAGATATGGACCCTTACCAATATGCTAGAGTAAGGCATTTGACAAGGTACCCACTTTTATTAGTTATGCAGGACAATATGGGGATGTTGTGATGCATGGATATACTACTTGGAGAATTGAGCATAGAACCCTTCATTGATGGATATAGATCTTTAACCAAAATGCTAGAACAAACATCTAGTAAGGTACCTATTTTCATTGTTTATGTAGGAAAATATGATGTTGTGTGATGCATGGATACATCGCTTGGAGAATCAAACACAAAACATTTTACTAATGGATATGGATCCTTAACCAAAAAGCAACACAAAAGCATTCAACAAATTACACACTTTCATTGCCTGTGTAGGACAATATTTTATTACCTCGACACATATCAATCAACCATGTAACTTTTACTAATGTGTATAGACCCTTAACCAAATTACTACATTGAGAAATTATATAAAATGCTCGCTCTCATACATTATGTAGAACAATATGGTGTTATGTCCATTCATAAATACGTCGCTTGAAGAATTGAAAAAAAAAAAAAATTACTAATGAATATTAACCTTTAACCAAAAATAATATAAAAAATATCAAAATGTTTGATGAGATAACATATTTCATTAACTATATAAGACAATACGATATTTTTAAATGTCATTTGGGTGTAGCCATAGTGGTTGAGAGGAAAGTTATTATCCTCGCCACTTGGGTTCAAATTCCATTTTATGACATACTTACTTTCTTCATGAGTCAATTGTCGGTTGTTGGCTTGGCATTGAACCTTAAATAATTTGATTTACCTTACATACCATCTTCATAATGAGGAGAAGTACCTGATGTATTTCTCTAAAAAATGCATCACCCTATAACATATTTTTTAAAACTGTGTAACCTATTTATGTGCTTTTCACATGGGTTTAGCTCGAGTGGTTGGGTAGCATCATGATTGTTATCCTCTCCACTCAAGTTCAATTTCCGCAGAGTGACGTGTAGGCCCGTTGTGATAAGGATATAAGCATAGACGCCCCTAGATGAGATGTCTCGGTGCTTGCTAAGTCACAAATTATTGATGTATCTGGTTTGTGAGTCGTTGAATATACTCTTGAGTTATAGTAGTAGCAAGTAGGTTTGATTTCAAACGTAACCTAAATCACTCTAACAAATTATCGATTTTCCATGATTAAAAAAAAATATTTATGTACTTACTAGTTAAATGAACCGTTTTTATGAAAATTTGGATAAAAAATCATGTTACACAAATTTACTGACACGAATATTTATGTATCAAAGTACACTAGTTGGAGACTCCAACATATAACATACACATAAAGAAATTGCGTATTCGCGATGTGGTTTGGTCCATTCCCTTGAGTGGATATACAATAAAAAAATACAAGGATATTTTTACTCGAACATGGACTTAAGATGCTGTCTACAATAAATAAATATGAAAAGGTTTAGTTGAATATTTTAACATCCCTAAGGTCAAGATATCTAGTTATGGGTCCCTAAGAATTATTTGGAGACAAGTAAATGTCATAATCAAATCTGCTTGTAACCCAAAAGATAACCATGGAAAAAGATAGTAGACATTTGGAATCGTGGTTAAGGGGACATCACCTATTAAATAACATTCCTTAAGAGCCAAAGTTTAATGTATGGAATCCAAACAAGTAATAACGTACTCAGAAAGTCCAAAAGTGCAAGGAATAACATAAAAAGAGGGAGATTACATCAACTAAGTAGCTTGAGTAAAGCAAGAATTCTTAGACTTTTCACTTAGATAACGGGCCTACAAGCATCACCATATACGAGATAAACTTAAGCACATTACTTTTGACTTCATTAAAGAAGTCCGTTTGACAAAGATATATATTTTCTTTCATATCCAATCAACTAGATTATTAGATGAAAAATGGGTAATGTGGTAGTTGTAACATCAAACTGACATTCTCTTGACTAGGGTTCCACTTGAAAAGGAAATGGTATAGTAAGAACTTTTTTGGGGGGCTAACTAACCTTCCCTTCCACTAATTCACACACCACATTTCTAATCATAGTACATGACAAGTTTTCATCTATGATGTTCATGAAAAGATAGGTATGACAAGATATGTATTCGATTGTGTATACATCTATCAAATACTATGAACTTGCATTCTAAACATACAAAAATAATTGCACACATAAAGGTAGAAAGGGTTTTGTTTTGATAGTTTAACATACACAAGCGAATGCGCACATAAAGCTAAAAAGGTTTTTCTGGTCCCATAGTAACATTGTTTTAGAAGTATATTGAAAGTTTTTATATCATACATTGTATATATGTTTTGAAAAATTAGTTGGTGAAAGATAAATAATTAAATACTTAATATTATAAAAGAAGAAAGAGGGAAAACTATTCAAAATTTGCAATGTGATTGAAATTGAGAAAATTACTAATAAACTTCACTGGGTTGATGGTTATAAATTGTTTAGTGGGTTTCCATATTTTGATAAATTTGTTGGTGGAAGATAAGTAAATAAATACTTAATATTAAAAAATAAAGAGTGATAACTATTCAAAATTCATGGGGTCATTGGAATTGAGAAAATCACTCATAATCGTAATGGCGTTGATGGTTATAAATTCCCTGTAGTGGGCTTCCAATGATTAGACGATGTCCTCGAGTATATTATTGATGATTGAGTTTATATTCACACATGTTTTGTCACAAAAATAAGTCACGTGAATAATCTAACATCTAATCATGAAATGATTTGTATTTATATGAAGGATGATGGTAATTTTTTTTTAATGTTAATGCTCTGAAGAAGAGCCATAGGTGGTTAGCTTGAAATGTCGACTAGACTAATAATGTCAATAGTAAAATCTCTAACTTATACCAAGTATATGCATAGTTATCATTTTGGTTTGACTTTCAACCTTTGACTCCTACAGACTTATCTTTGAAGTTTGATATTTAATTTTTAATTATATGTGTTGATTATGAATGAATAATTACAACTACGAATGGTTGGGCTTATGTTTTTTCCTAATTGTTTTACACTTTTTAAATATATGTTTTATGTTCTTACTTCTCTTAGTTTAAGATCTTGACTATTTGTGCATGTTTTTCTTTATTCTCTTTTTTTTTCTTTTTGACATATTTTCACTCAATTGAATGGTGTGAGGATAGTCACAGGCTCCAATAAAATTAATTGTCTAACTGCCTCTAATTTGATCAAAGGGGTCATTTTCCTTTTCAAGTCAAAGTTATACAATTTATGTCACCTTTTCATCCCCTCCAGGGGATTGTCGGTCATAAGAAATTGCATATAATGGATAAGCTCTTTTGGCATGATTGTATCAATGTCTACATCACCTAGCTCATTTAATAGAGGCATTGGAGCATTTGATGATGTTTCAAGAATGTGTAAATCTATCTTTTGGGTATTTGGAGATATTCATTCATTTCCATAAAATTCTTTTGTAACTCATCTTGTAATATGGAGTACATACAATCCTCAATTGTCTATAATATTCTCTTATTTCATAATTAAGGTCAATATATCATTTTTTTTGTGAGTGGTCTTCATTATTTTGGATTATTAACTATTAAATATGAGCACACACACTCCAAAGTGGTATTAGAGCTAATGTTACAATTGTGAGTTTTTTTTTGTTTAGAGGGCAAGTGATCGAAATTAGAAGAAGTATGTTTTGATAATCAATGTTAACATAACACATGTTTGACATTTGAATTCAACTTATATGCCAAGCTATAGCTATTGGTCTAAAAGTAATGGATGCCAAACTTGTATTACCTTAACATTGAAAGGAAAAAGGGTTATCACTTATTGTTGAATACGTCTGCTACATGTCAAACAACACCAAACAACAATTGTTGATTCACATGGAATATTAGAGAAAATATTGAAGTGGATAACAAAAAAATCCTTTTGATAAAAAGGAACAAAAAGACCATTATAAGTCTTATAGATTTCTCTTACTATTTCCATGCATGTTGATAGGGAATTATTTATTCCTTGTACCATGATAGAATTTTTATGTTTATTTAATCCTCAGCACCTAGTTGCAATCATGCATATTTTTTGACATGATAGAATATGGATCTAGCAATCTACGTTGTTGTCAAAAGATACAAAAAAATATTATTTAAACTTGTGCCATAGCTTACACAAAAATCATGGAAGATTTAAGGATCATGACTTAACAATGACCATGCCATGTCCTATATGACACAATTCTTCCATAGGAGCTTTTGAATTGTATTTTGATGACATGTTGCTTGTAATTTTCAAACTCTTTCAAAGTTTACTATCTTCCACTATTAAATCTTAAAGTCTTTAGAAATTTTTCTCTTTACTTTTCAACAAGAGATTTAAACTCGAAGAAACATCCAAAGACTTCTATGAGAATAAATAAATACACACTTTCCTAACATAATCAACCTATTGAAATCACGAAATACAACTTAACTACAAATGAAGGTCTACTCATAGGTCCACACAAGTCACTATGCATCAAATGTTAAATTGGCATTGTACACTAGGCCTTACCTTTATAAAACTACTTATAGATATGCTTACCAAGAATACAATCTTCATAGAAATCGAAAGGCTCACATGTTTATGGAAACCATAAACTACTTTTAACCGCTTTTAACTTATATAACAAATGAAGACTTAAAAAATTAAGATATACATACCTTAAAGACCATAATCTTACCTTTTCAATTGCTAACATCATTATGCACTATCATTCTTTCCATCTAGTCAAAACATATCATCTTCTTCATAGCCACATGATACTACTTCATAATTTAACTTGTCTTTAATGCGACACTAAACACCTTCAAATTTAGCTTATTCATTTGATGAATAAAATGTAAAATATTTTTCAAACACGCAATATATAAAACCTCCTTAACATCATGCTCACCTCTAGTGCTCATCAAATAGGTTCATTACCTTAATCAACTATCTCCAATATTAAGTCATCGCCAAACTTTATGTCTTCTAGTACTTTTGACTCAAACTTGTTAAACTATACTTACCTTTTAGTTATATGTATGGTTGCATCAAAATCAGTCTTTTTTTTACTATGGTGGGAAAACATATCATAACTCAGTTGTCAACCAACAATGTGAACAACCATTACTAGCTCCTATCTACCAATGTAGGCTAACTCATCATCGTTATTCAAGGAAAACAACATCACCTAGAATAACCCACAAGTAGTCCATAAGGGAGAAAACTTTCACTCCTGCCATATGCCTCTAGATCTTGGGTTGCTAACTTGTTTCCTTACGTCTGAGGAAGATGATCTCTTAGCCAAGTATAAGCAATTTTTAAATCATAGTCGAGGACCAAACATCAAAATCAATATACCAAAAGCATCTTTAACATTTTTGTTGCTACAATTAAAATAACCAATATAACTTTCTTTTCACATTTTCTCATATTCTTCCCATTACTATTACTTGACTAGTTTTATCATTAGTCATGCTTATGATTGAAACAATCTCTAGAATAATTTCTCTGCTTGTTAGAGTAGAAATATATAACAATATTTCTCGAGGATTTTTGCATTTTTTCATCTAAATTATTTAGCACAAAGTTCCTCTCTTTCTTATTAAATGGTTTCCGAGTAAGCACTTGGTCTAAACTCTTCTACTTGAATTTATTTAAGGATTGTTGTTCCTATAATAACATGTCACTAAGTTCATTTAGCATTAATTTGTTATCCACTTTGTTAATATCATTGAAACTAGTCACAAAAGGTTGCAATACATATTCCAATGCCATATTCCAATGCATTGATGGTTAGCACCTTTAGGAACAACATTGTCACCAACTACTCCAAGTTGATCTCATACATCTTGAATATGTATCATGTAATTAGTGACACACTTACTATCAAGAATTTTCAATTTTCAATTAATTCCCCAAAATATAATCTTGGGAGGTCCCATATAGTTTCTACAACATAATCCATACCTTACTTGAACTAATCAAACTTCTAATTAAAAGAAAATTGTGATACATAATAGTAAAATTTATAATATACTATTCATATTCACCACATGCTAAAACTTTACTTTTCTCAATGGGAATTGTCTCTCTACCTTCCACAAGTTTCAACCATCCATATTTCATTAGTAAGTTTTGCACCTTAAACTTTTAAATTGAATATGTTTTTTATCAATCTTAATATCTGTCACATGAATGTTTGAAGAGAAGCCATCTTCCCCTTCTCAACACTTTACAAATAAATTTCAATACAAAACCAAAAAAATCTTTAAAACAAAGTATACAAAATGAAAAAAACAATTTCTAAACTTCAATAAAAACCAAAAAAATCTAAGTATTCAAAATGAAAAAACACATTTCTAAAGAAACTTCAATTCAAAACATTAACAAATGGAACCAAGAAAATACTTATTTTTAATTCCAAAAATTTATGCAAGGTCTAAGAATACCTTCAAACAAAATTTCTACCACCAAGATCAATCACATATCTGACACAAAGTCAAGAAGTGCTCGTCCAGGCTCAAAACAAACTGGGCTTCAATACCATGTAAAAAATGAGGGCAATGCACCTAAGAATTTCTATCCACATACCAACTTTTCTTGAGTAAATGCTTCTCATCCACTATGCGATCTGATAAGCATAAGATAACATCATCTATGATGCTAGTACAAATTCTTTGGGCTGAGAAACCGAAGTTATATAATGTGACATAATACTCTTTTTAATATAGAATGCATATCATATAAAAGCACATGAAAATATTCTTATATTCTTATAGGTTTCAATATTAGCAACTTATGATAATTTTATATGAAATTGTATGATAATTTCATATGATCTTGTAATGAAGATAGATAGAAGAATCATATTTAAACTATGTAATTCATGATATATAAATGCATACAAGTTAACTTTAACTAGAAAACTGCAAAGTATAGTAGGGATACATTTGGTTAAATATCACGATTCCATTATTGCAATGAAATGTTTAGTAACTCTATAAACCACAATGCACTCAATCTTATGAATCACAAGATCTAATTTACACTTAGATCAATTTCAATGCAATAATACAATTAGTAGGGATTTATACATCTACTCATCTTATTCAAATTGTTCATCATCTTTAATAATCAAGGGCTAGTTAAAATATTTAAAATATATAGGTAAATATTTTGGTGATTATTTGTCTATATGTTATTGATGTTCTTTTAGGTAACCATTTATTAATATTTGGTTTCAATGCTTGAGCATAATTACACTACTTCCATGAAATTGATGGTTAACTTTTACTTGGACAACAAATATTGAGTTTAATGTTGTAATTTCTTCAACAATTTTCTACATGTTAGTATAGTTGTCATGACTATCAAATTAATGTCATCTTTGCATCTACATGTCATATATCTAAGATTATTCTTACCTATGGAATAATTGACCCTACCCTCTAGGTTAGAATCTAGGTACCCATTTCACCATATCTCAAAATTTCCTCATTAGCTAATTTAGATTCCAACTGTGAATAAAAGTTAGGCATCCAACAAGTCCCAATAATGGAAACTACATACATATTTCTAAATGCATATAAAAAAATTGATTTCCATTTTAAACATAAATATTCATTTATTAATCCCTATTATTAACATTTACATAAAATACATAATAATAATTGAATAACTCACAAATACAACAGTTAATCAAGGGCATTATTCTAACTCAGGCTTACATTCATTTGCATGGATATTCATAATCATTCCATGCATAGAATTCATATTCAAATATAATTCGATGAATTAAACACAATAATATAAAATTAGACATTAGTATTTATCTTTATCAAAACTTTGTCTAAGGAAATGGTTACATAGGAGTCATTCACATCCTGGTTGTAGAAACCCACTATGGATTCCATCCTTAAGCCAAGCTATAATCCCAAAAAGATAAAGGACCAATCACATGCTCTAAATCTCTCTCATCCCACCCATTGTGCATAGGACTTAGCCAAAAATAAACACATACCTTGAATCTCTTGAAGAAGAGATTTGTAGTCATCTCAACCAACAATTAATCAACCATAAATTTCTTCCTCTCATCCATTCATAAAAAAATATCAAGAATTTTTTTTCTCCACAACTTAGTCCTTTGGAAAATTCACCCTAATAAGTGCATTTGTGTAGGTAAGTAGGGCCCAAGCAACTAAATTACCATTTCAAAGTCTCAGTCTAGTAAAATTTGCTTCAAATACATTGCAATATTAAAATATATATGAGGGTGTAAATGATACTACCTTGGTATATTCCCTCTATTCACCATAGGCAAGGAATCTAGCTCATCAACCATTCACCAAATTGACTATCTTACTATGTCCTTGCACATGATCACAAGCTTACAATTCCCAAGTGCATGCTAGTCTTAAATAGATGTATTTCTAGTCATGGAATACCATTTGAATTATTGACATAATAATGAGAGAAGGTAATGTAATGAGTAAACTATGTTCCAATTCAGAAATAGATTCTACACTTTTGAGGTATTTTTCAATAATACTTTTAAAAAATACACAATAATTATCCTCTAGAGGAGGCATCTCCAACATCAGCTTCAATAGTATTTATAGACCATCTTGGTAGAAAAGAAACAGGTTAACCATGGTTCACTTCAACAGGTCGATCAAAAGTTAGAGGGTATTCAATGGGTGAACCTGTTGAAACTAAGGATGACGGACTAGTCCACTCGGAGTTCATTGATCCAATCGAAATAAGAAGAATGTTTGATTTTCCATTCGAAGGAATGGAGTATGGAACATGAGAGACAATTTCAGAGAAAACATCAAAGAGATCATCCTATAGCAATCCAGAGGAGGCATTCAACAACTTAATTCCAGAAGACGTCTCATCAAACCGTACATTTTTTATGATAATGATTTGTCGTTTGATAGGTTCAAACAATTGACAGGATTTCGACTCTTCGGAGTAGCCCATCATGATGCAAGCATGAATATTTTCATCTAAATTCTTTCTACAATCATAAGGAATGTGAACCTAGGAAACACATCCAAAAACACAGAGATGACAGAATGAAGGCTTCTTCCCATACCATCATTCGATTGGAGTCATGGAAGGAACAACTCTATTCGAGATGTGATTGAGAAAATAATTTGCACAATACATAGCTTCAACCCAAAAGCGAGGATGCATATCTTTAGGCTGCAAAATACATCTATCCATTTTAACTAATGTCTGATTTTTACGTTCTGCAATGCCATTTTGCTAAGGTGTGTGAGGAACCAACCATTGCCATTCAATACCAAATCGAAGTAGGTGTTATTCAAAAGGTCGACTTACATACTCGCCACCATTGTTTGATCTCAAGCATTTGATGGGTTGGCCACATTGCTATTTAGAAAAGGCTCTAAACTCCTTGAAATTTTCAAAGACAGGGTTCTTATTTTTCAGAAATCAAACCCATGTAAAGCAAGAGAAATCATCAATGAAAGTCAAAACATACCTTTCAACTATCAGTGAAGGTATATTGATGCAACAAACATAATTGTGAACCCATTCTAGTAGGTTATGTGCTCACCATGCTTTGCGAGAGTCGAATGGTGACTGATTATGCTTCCCAAGAACACAACCCTTACAGACTTCTTCGGGGGGAAACACCTTCAATAAACCAATAACCATGTTATCATTTTCCAGTGCATGCAGACTTCTTAAATTCAAATGTCCAAGTTGTTCATGCCAAATTAGACTTGTCTCATTGGTGTGAGCAATAAGTGCATCCAGTTCAGTGTTAGGTTGAGTCGTGTCTAGAATTTGTACAAACTGTCTGTCGGTTCGAGAATCCCACCGATGAAAATTGACTTCCCTATCTTCGAATCACAAACATAGAACCGATCTAGCCAAAATTCCACAATATTTCCTGTATTTGTTAGCTGAGAAACATATAATAGATTGGAGCTGAGGTTTGGCACATGATATATGTCGAAAATATTCCCATGTTGACAAGAAAAATCACCCTAACTAGCAACATTTATAGAAAAATCATCAGCAACACAAATTTTCCTCTCCTTATCTTCATCCAACCACATGAACAAGAAGGCATATTTAGCCATGTGATGAGTGCAGCTAGAGTCGACTACCCATTTGTTCTGTGCAAAATGAGACATCAAAGCCTGAGAAATCCCAACTTGGAAGATGAAATTATCAACGAATCGATGTACAACAGGCATGACTCCTTCAAGGTGTTTAACCTTCTCCTTTAAATCACATCTCTTCTTATAGAAAACTTTCTCCACATGTATAATATTTCCACAATACTGAAATGTCTTCTTCCTTCAATTTCGTTGGGGTATTTGTCTATTTCTATGATTTATATTCACAACATGCAAGTTTCTCTGTAGAGGCATCAAACCATACTCTATCCCTAGGATCCATCTTGGTTTTTCCCTTGAGAAAGTGGGTTTGGTGTTTACCACCAAGTTTTCCTTCTTCAAGCAATCTATGTTGATCAGTAATCAAAAGACCACATAAATATTCAAAGGTGTAATCCTTACCATATTCCTTGTGTGCTTTCCAATTAGTGCGGAAAGTCAACACAAACACGTCGAATGGTGTTCTCAAGATCATCAGGACCAACTCAATGAATTTTCTATCCTTCTTCTAATATTTCTTTCCAAATTATCCTAATTTCAACTGGATTTCTTTGACATGCACCAAATAGTCCTCCATTCTATCAAAAGAATGAGGATCGAGAGAGATCAACTCTTTCTCCAACTACATGACATGGATCTCATCGACTTGGTCAAACAATGACTTTAGCTTCTTCCAGAATTGATGAGGGAAGTCGATTCCACTATGGTGAAATCAAATCTCCCAAAATATGTAGGTCGTGATGACCCCTACAGCCTCATCCTTATTGTAATCAATAAAGAACTTCGCCTGATTGTCTTTTGGATCTGGAATTGAAACCTTCATATACTGCCATAGTCCTTTTCTGTCAAGTAGGGTTTCCATATCCGGTACCCATACTACATAATTTTATCCGTTTAGAACAATAGAATTAATCTTTGAATCCATCTTTGATATCTAGACATAAACTGGTATGTTTCAATAAGTTCCAATAAACAAACCATTGGCCTAGAGTCTATCACACAATAGGTCTTACTCAACGAGATTTGCAGATAACATGTTGAGGTTTTAAACCATCAGCTCTGATACCATGTTGGGGAATAGGGTGGAACACGACATGAAAATAGAAAACACATTATTGTAGATAATTGAAGAGGAACAAATTTTTTTGAAGATAAAGGGTGGTGTCTAAAGACACCGTTATAGCTCTTAAGCAAAGCACACTATGATCATAACATCACAATGCATGTTGCATATATTGATTTGCATGTTCTATTGCACAATCTCCATGATGAAAATGACCCAAGATGTCTACTTTTTATAGCCTCAAGATCTAATCGATTTCCATAGAATCCAGAAGATCTTGTCGACATGTAATCGTTGGTTGTTAGAGTTGACTCCGTCAAATCTACGTTGTCGAGTCGACTTGAAAAGGATGCTCAACCTGACTACCTACGTTTCCAACTCGTAGTCTATTGTTGGGATGGTCGATCCACTACCCGCATATCTTCAATTGTTGGTCGACTACCCGACCGATGGGCACATCGACTACTCCGACCGATTGATGTAATGTATTGGTCGATCACTCGACCGACTGTATCGATACATTGGCCGACCTCTCCACTGAATGAATCTAGGAGATGTGTTATGAACCATCAATGCTTGATGATCCAACATATACATGGTAGTACAAAATGGCTATAATGTGGGTATCTTATCTCTAAGAAGAGATGTGGATACAATCATTCACAAAAAACCCCATAACATGAAATTGAAACTATATTTTAAATTTTTCCAGCAAAACCTACGAAGAAAAAACCTTAAAATGAAATAATACTAACCCTATCATGATTAGCACTAACTGGGAATGTTGTGTTGAATGGGGAAAAATGGGAAACTTGTCGAAATCACAACTTTTTTCTCGGTGCTCCATTTTGGGTCTTTTTTATCTCACTAGGAAGAGAATTAACAAATTGAATTGAGTCTGATAGTTAGGGATAACTACCCCAAAAAACCCGTGGGAAGGCTTTGAAAAATGAACCAAAAAATCACGATCCAAAAACTGCCAATACTAGGAACATATTTTAGATAGCCTCGAATGGCTACCTAGATCATTATTTCCCTCTCAAGTAGTAACGGTCACCATTGTGTCAAGTTCTTGAACTAGATAGGGAAATTTTTATTGGATTTGTTTCTTGGTAAACCATGTGCCCTGGTGAAGAAATTATCTTGCTTTGACAACCTAATAAATTTGTATGTCCTACTAGTGGTTTCCCTTCATCTTGTTGTCCATGATTCAATCCACTATAGCTTGTTCAATGTAGCTCGGATCTTGACATCTTTTAGCTTGTTGACTACTTTGACTTTTGTCCTGTCTAGTTGAATAATGTGTGTATCAATTTTGGTAGGAGTTTCATTCAAGTTCTTACATACTGACAAAGGCATGACATTTGAATATGCATCGGAGTCAACCAAACAATTGTGCAAATTTATATTGTCAATTTTGAAGGTCAACAAAAAGGGTGGGACAGATGACCTAGATTTTTTGTCAGTAGATGTTGAGTTTATATTAGACTTTCTGACTTCCCCAGAGGTGACTTTGCCAGAGTTAGGATTTGGGTTTATCATAGGTTTGTCACCCTCCTTTAAGGTTTGCAACAAAAGGTCTTTCTATTGAGGAATTCTCCATAAGTCCATGACAAAAATATTTTCTTTCATCTTTTTCAAATCTTCCACCACATTATATTCTAACTTTGATCCCTCTTGAATTTGAATTTTAGGGGTAAAGCTATGTGGAGGAGTTGGCTGGGTTGAAGAAGTTGTTCTTTCCATTTTGGGGGGGGGGGCTAATATATGATAGGTTGATTTTGTGTGATAGGGCCCTTAGTCCTTGTTTGGACTACCAATATTTCAAGCATTTCTTCCTCTTCAGTGAGGTCATCAAGAGGCAATGTGTGATTGATATCCCACAACACCATGGTTGTTTGTTCTGGTGGCTCACTAATCTGATTTTCTGGGGTGTTCAATGTTTGATCACTAGGTTTCTTAGTCAAGGCACAACCATCCAGGAATCGATTGGACAACATATTCACAGCATTCACCCATTGAGGGAAATTCTTTCTAAATGGTGTTCTTGATGATAATTGCAAAAGGACTCAGAGGCCACTTCACCCAAGTCAATATTTAAGTTAGTTGGGGGAGGTTATGTGGCCTTGTAAGGTCATGGTTTTCTAAAGAAAGGATTGTAAGGTCCGGGGTTGGATGTGCCTTCACCTGCATTCCTCTTCATGTCGACAAATATTTCATTAGATAACATCTTCGCCATTCTTTGTAGACTTTCCATATTGGCATTGTCCTTTTCAAAGTTTTGCTCAACTTGTTTACTTGGAAGTCGGGTTAGAAAAAGTCTTATTCTCGGTGGTTGTTGGGTATCCTTCTTTGATAAGGAGTTATGACTATCTTTACATCCTTTCATATGGAACTCAATAATTTTATCCTCCTCAAAATTCTCATTGAAAGTTGGTCTAGCAATTGTTTTGAAGAACATAGAGATAGAGGTTGGTAATGTGTTTGCATATACCTCAATTTGTAGCTATTGAGTGGGTCTTGCCTTAGGTTGAAATTTATTAAGGATTTTTGTAAACATCTGACTGAAGTATTTGAACTTTTCCTTTGGCCCCATGGTAGTAGCAAAGAGTTCAACCATCAAGGCTTCTATAGTTGTTTCTTGAGCAAATTTATTTAGGAAATATTTCTAAAATTTTATTTGACTAGTTATGGAACCAACCGGAAGGTTAAAATACCATGTCAAGGATGAATTCTCAAAAGTGTAAGGGAAAAGTTTTCACACCATATATTCATCCTGCACATTCATCACCCTTATTTCCAGTATGAATTTCTTCATGTGGTGTTCAGGAAGTCCAGAGGTTTTAGGATCAAACTTGGGAAGAATCTTCTCTGGGTGCCTAGGTAAGTTATGCAACTGTACTGGTATGTCCAAGGAATACCAATCCAACCATGGTTGGTTTTTTTCATGTCTATCATTACCCTCTGGAATGTTTTCATTTTTATTCCCCATGTCGTCAAATTCGTCGTCTGAGTCCTCCGAATTGGTCCATACTTCTTCTGATTCAAAATTATTAGGTTTTGATTACGTACCTGTTGGTGGGGTGACAACTGGAGTTTTAGGAATGAAACTGAGAGGTTGATCGATTTTATTTAAGGACAAATCTACCAAATCCTAAACCATGTGGAAGAAAGTGTTATCAGGGATGTCTACAATTTTTCTTGGGGTTCACTTTCTTTGAGGTAAGAAAGGAGCTAATGGAAACGCTATGATATACCCAACATAAGATCTAGTAATTATTCTAAATGTGTTGATTTCTTCATGAGGGATCACGTAGGGTATTTCTGGGTGAAGTTACACATCTTCCTTAGTGTGAGGTGAGTTATTGGTAGTGGGAGTACCTTCTTTGTGAGGGTTGTCCCGAGAAGGACTAGCCATGCATGTGGGCTATTTTGAATCTATAGGCTATTTGAGATATGTTTCTATTTGAATAAGTGATATGACTAGCCATGCATTTTTTCAGTCCCTCCTTCTAGCACCAATTATTTTGAGGGTTATAAATTCCCTTTACCTCAAAAGTAGGAATCATGACCAAAGATGAAGCCCAATTAGACTCTTCTCTGTTTGGTGTATCATGGTTCTCTAGATTGCTAGTCCGACGATTTTTCATGGAATTTAATTGGTTTCTAGAAAGTTTCCTTTCTAACTATGTGCCTCTTTTTTCTAGTTTGATTCTTTACTATTTAAACATGCAATAAGTATAAATAACTTAAATGATTAAATTATGAAGAAAATCAAGCGTAGGATAACCTTCAACCAACGGTGTGTAAACAATGTCCGAGTTTAACCAACATTCGCAATAATATTACCATTAATCAAGTGACGGATACTGTCTAAGAGAAGAAAGTGGTAATATGCATGAAATCACATATAAGGACAAATAAGATAGAAACAGTTTTTGCATAGTTTTCACATGTAATACATTAAAACACCATCGAATTCTTACCAACATTCATTTAATAATTATAACCATTCAATATAACTCAAAATAATCATGATCTTACTAAAAGGCATGTAGTTGATAACAAGAAGAAAAACAATTCAGATCACATTTTCATCCACAAACTTGGCCAAAATTTGTCGTTGGCTCTGTCTGAGATTCTATTTTCCAAAATTCAAAGTAATTCTTCGTTTAACTATCAATTTCTTACAAAAAATCATCGACCTTTCAAAACAAGGTCTATATCTTTATTTACAAAAAAAAATAATACTAAAAATAGCTTAAAGTTCACTTAAAGTAAAGAAAACAAATATTAGAGTGGACTAATCTGCGTGTATGCTTTCAGTGATATTTTAGTCATCTCAACATATTTTCTTTGTCATATTCGGACCACTAAATGAAAATGTATTCACAAGTATGGAGGTAAGGGAATCAATGTTTCTCCACTAGCACGTTGAGCTCATCTTTCATCTCCATCACTCGGTGTTTAAATCGGTCCATCTTGGCACTCAAGTACTGCAAGACTATCGATGCTCCTATTGACCCGTCGACAAAATTTCTCACTTGTTCTGTTCCCAAATTTGTAATTTTGAGAATATTGGCTTCAAAATTTCGATCATGCTCTGCAAGCTCCTTGACTATATCGTTTAGATCTACAAAGTCTTCAGGAATACCGTACTGTGGAAGTTGAATATCCCTCATTTTCTAGTTTATCTTTTCCCAATTTTTAAGACACTCTTCCCATTTGTCCTGCATCCTTCGTTGCAATTCCACGACTAGCTGTGTCCAATACTCTATCACTTTCTAGAATCTCTCTAGGGTGTCATCTGTAAGCATTTTGATGCCATGTTCCTCCTCACCTTGGCCCTTTTGGACTTCCCTGATTATACGTGATTTGAGACAAAGTCTTGTGTGACCTCTTAGACCATCTTATCATATATTTGTGCACTATTATCCCTAGCAAGGTATCTTCTTGGTAGATTACAACCTCATTTATAAAGATATCCATTTATGTCTTAAACTGATTGTGTCCTTCTTAGAACTCAACTCTCATGAAAATAATCACCTGAGTGGTGTCCCGGTAGTATTCATCCTGGTGCCTGAGATGATCAAGTTCTCTCCTCATGGACTCTACCTCCCGCTCGTCTTCTTTTGTTGTGAATGGTGGCACTAGATATGGCCATTGCAGCTCCTAGTAGTTCACTTACTTTGGATTTCTTGGTATCAGACAAGGTTTCTTCTATAGTAATCATTACTACACTATCCAAAGTGAGTCTTATCTTCTTGCTAGTTATTTTGACCACCGCCTACCTCTTCCTACCATATGTTATAGCCTGGACATCGACTACCTCATCAACCGATTCTAGGATTTGTTGGTCACCCCATGAGAGAATGTTTCCTAGACTACCTGGAGCGTGAAAATGTTCTACGGCTGGCTCCTTACCTTTTTCAATTGTTGGTATCTGATTACCGACGTTTTCTTCCTCTTCACCTATTGTCTGCTCTTGGCCTGGAGCTATAGAAGGCTTCCATATACCACCATTTGGTTTTATCTCTACATTTGTGGGCATTTATTTTGTTTTCTCAGTGTTAGTAGTGCTTTTGAATACATTCTTTGTTGCTTCTACTGATAATGGTGTTATTTCTTTGGGTGGAGAAGAAGTTGGATGCTCTGTTATAATTATTTCAATATCCTTATTATCAATACCTTTTCAATCATATCCATCACTTCTAAGTGTGTCTTCTCCAAATTGTTCCCCAACATCTAAAGTTTCTTCATTTTCTTCTCTATCTAGGGTCTTTTCCTCTGGACTAGACCCTTCACTTTTACTTTCATTTTTCTCTTCTTGAGCCTCTCTCGATTCTTTTTCATGACCTTTACCATATTTATGATCCTTTCCTTCCGAGGTTACATCTCTTGAGCCATGGTCTTCCTCACTATCCTCTTGATTACCTTCTTTTTTATTATGAGGATGTGATCCTTGTTCTGGGGGAGAGGTGATGTTCTTAGTTGTATCTAGGGATGTCAATACATCCATAAGTTGTGGTTCTTGGGATGGATGGGTGTCTTGTATTTTTGTACTATCCGCATTAATAATTGGGACCATTAAGGTGTATATATCCTTGTTTTTATCATTATAAATCATTATCATATCTATAATTACTGATGTTAGTATGCTTCTACTTAGTGTCCTTGTCAAAGTTTCAACTCTCAATCCATGCTCTGATTTCCCTACCTATATGTGTTCTATATCTGGTTGATCATTATCTCCCCTAGGTGAGGTTTCTATTGGGGTTTGTTTCTCTTCTTCTCTCATATGTACCTCTACTGGGGTTATTATCGGTGGCCCTTAATACTTGAATTATTGGATTTTGGTCGTGCTCATGAAACATTATTTATGCTTCTGCTAGGAGTATTTCTACTTCATCCCTCCTTGTTGCTTGTCCCATGTTTTCCCTTTGCACTCAATAGTTTCCTATGTTGTTTGTTATATCAAATCCACTTTCTTGTCCATTGTCACGGCTTTAAATCGGGTTAATCCTGGTTTTTCTTCCTCCAAATATCAATAATTTTCAGTGAATATTTCTTCCTCAAAGTTGTCATGTGCATATGGCCAATGAGACACTACTTGAACATCATGTTGGGCCACTAAGTTCTTGGGATCATGTTTCATCTATCTGTCTACACAAAACCTATACTCTACCTGGTTTTGAACTTCCTTCCTAGCCTGTATGGTTTATTTTACAAAGTAGTAACCTACATAGAAATGTATGACATAAAGGATCTTTTCTTATCTTTTATTAGGGATGAATCAAAACCTTGCAAACTAGTCTGGTAGCAAATTTCCCCTAGTACCATCATATCTAGTACATGAGCTGACAGTAGGTGTGGGGCCCTGATGGCTCCAAAAATCCTAAGGTAATTACTCTTCTACTCCAGATACCAATGTCCTATCTTGGAGATAACCTTTTTTGTTGCATCTGAAAGTCTTGGAAAATTTTTCTTAAAAATTAAGGAATATACTCTAGCTAGGAATTCATCATAGATCACATCATATGAATCCTTATACATGTTTTCCCACAAAATGATAAAACAAACATGGACATGTAACTCTGAAACATGTCAACTTAAGCCTAGTCCTGGAAAAACATTCCTAGCACATACTACATCTAGTAGATAGGATGCCATAAAAAAGGTAGGGACCTATCCTTCTTTTGGTTTCTGAGCTTGCTCTGCTCTAATGCTCAATTGTTTTGAAATGATAGTGCCCTTGTTAAAAATACTTTCATACATAGATATAGTGTATGCTAGGGGAATCCATGCTTCTGAAAACTTGGAGCAATCCTTCTCTTCATATAGTCGGCATATCAAATCCATCAGGAATATGTAGGGTTCTCTAAGGTTTATGGTATTCTACCATCCCAAGGATCTATTCATGAATTTCTTATCCTCCTTCCACCATGATGCCAATAACTAACTAGTGTTGTGGTTTTCATAAAATTTGACCACAAAATCGGTGTTCATCCTAACTTCTGGCTCTCTAAGTTTGTAATACTTGCTTATCTCTATAAAAAAGAAAACACCAACACACTTCCCATCTACATCATTTATTAAACATTTTTTGGCATTTGTATGGTTTATTATCCACTCTAAGGATTCCACACAAAGAAAAACAAGGGTTCTGGATGCCATCATGTATAGTAATGATAGTTTGATGTTTTTAAAGACATGGTCATCCAATACCCTTACTTCTAGGTCACTATGAGGAGTAAACTAGGGAAAATCATCATGATGAATTTTATTGTATAAGTCATGCCAGGTGGAAAGAGGTACCTTGGATGTTGTGCATGTGTCCATGTCTCTGTAGAAAGGTGGTGGAGATGGAGGTTTCTTCTGCAACATTTTAATCACTAACTCTATCGTAGGCATGGGTTCTGACTCTCCAACAACATCCAGACTTAAAGCCTCACCAACCTACACATTCTTCCCCTTTGGCATCTTCAGTGACCGACGGGTTGTTGGTCAATGAGGAGGCATTTTCCCTGCATAAAATAGCATAATTTAATTCTACATCGATCAAACGCAATGAGTAATGAGATGATTTATAAATGAAAACAATACATGAGAAAAACATGAGTTTTGGTCCTTTAGCACTTACCAATCTTTGAAATGACAACAAAAATTTGACAATAGTTTTCTTGAATGAACGCATCACTTGGTTCTTCAAATGTTGTTGCATGAAGCTCTCTAACCCTATATTAAAAAATGCTAAAATGAAAGAACCAAACCAAATTCAAATACCTTGTCTCTGCCAATCCCATCTGAATCCACCATTTTCGAGTACAACACAATCCTTGCAGATCTTCAAAAATTAAATATGTCATCCATGCCATGATCTGGATTTAATGTGATACGCTAATCAGTGGTGCAAAGGGAACATTAATTTATTCTATCGACAATATAGAACAATGATGAGTTGGCGTGCAATGATTACTAAGATCAGGATCGGGGACATGCTCTTGCTTATGGCTCAAACGTTAAGTGTTACAGTCAATCCATCTATCCAACGATAGTTTGTGTTGAGGATTATTTACTTGAATTTGTTTGAATCGCAGTACATTGCTTGAGATGTTGATGTGGCATGCTCAGGCAGGTCTGAGCTTCAGGGGATCAACACGACACTTATCTTGAAACCATGGTAATCAGATCATTTCTCACTTGGAACTTACCAACTGTTGAGATTAATTATGCATGTGAAATGGATGAATTACATTGAAAGTCACTCATGACAAGAAATAATAGTTGGCACATTTGCATATTCGATGAAACTGGTGGCCACGAGGCTTTGGTTCACCGACGTCGACGAGCCCTCAACCACCAATGAGAAGGAGGTGTTATTAATGTTTCATGACTAAGGATTGATCCTCACCGATGACCAATTAAGCATCGACATCCATGAACTAGCCCTTGGGTTCTCTTGGGTTATTTTATGATGCACCAACAATTGATGGGTCTCATCAGCATTAGCGAGTTTTCTTCATTCAAGCCCACATACCTTTTTCGCGAGGGTTTCTCGTACTCTAATAAAATTGTACATGATGATGTGGAATGTGACGTGGCTTATGTTGAGGTGGCATGGCTGACATGGAATTGCAGATGTGGCCTTTCATTGATCTGGGATCAAGGAAAATTATTTCTTAAAGCATCTACATCCAATATTATCTCCTCACACAAATCGAATGGTCACGATTGAAATGATAGATTTATTGATCGACATTGGGGAACTTAGCTTTCCTTTGGATATTTTGCATCATTTGATGCTAGGTGTCGATAACCAACATACATCGACAATCGGTGAACTGGTCAGTCTGTAGTGTATTTTCATAGAGAATTTTCAAATGCCTGATTAGTGCATCGATGATTTTCATAAGCGTCCATCAGGCATCAAGGAAGTCAAGAATTGATAACTAGTTTTTGATAAGTTTTGAAAATACTAAGTCGTAGACCCCTTTTCTCAGCATCATAACTATCTATACCTTTTTCCCTTCTTATGATAATCCATATTAATCCTGAGACTTAGCCAAAATAAACAGGAAACAAAATAAGACCTTGAAACAAGTTATGACAATGAGAGAATCGAAGTATAGGGATGAAATTAAAGCAAAGTGGTACCCCAAAATTTCTGAAATTTTGAGGCTGTGTTGAGTGCTCAACAAGATGGTAACATTATCATATCTATACATATGTACTGATATGAGTTTATTTCTTAATACCATCTTTCTATTCATTTTCTTTCTCTGGAATAAACTTACAAAGGCATCAAACATCTCTTTGGCCATTTTCTTCTCGGATAGGTGAGGAATTAGATGAACCTTCACCAAATCTATGAGGACCCTCGCTGCTTTGATCTCCTTCTTGTTGTGATCTTCTAAAGTTGTCAGATATGTTGGTGGAGTAACTACTTTGTCCACAAAGGTCATACTCCTTGAATGCCAAAATCACTCTTACTTTCCAAGATAGGAATTTGGATGCTCCATCAAATATATCTTCAACTCTCAATGGTGATATTGCCATACCTAAGACCCGATAAACTTCCCTGGAAATAACTTGTTGCTGGAAGCTTCCCCTGTATTGTCCTAGAAAACCTTGTATGCTCCTATCACAACTGAACCCCCATGTATGTACGTGTATGTGCTTACTACTACCCATGTATGTATGTGCTTCTACTTACTTCTACTCGCATACATCAGGGCTCCCATAACATTGACAATTGCCCACTGAGAGAAATACAATAGTAGACAAACCTGGCAAAGTCTAATATGTTGTACGAACAACATCTGTATGCTTTTCTAGATGTACATGACTATCCCTACTGTACACCCACATACACATGCTTGTCTCCATTGGCACCCACGTACATGTACGAAAATCCTATATGGAAAACTTTGTATGATGCAACTCTTCCCTGTGTCTTTGCTTGACTGAAACCCACTTGCGGCAGAATATGTTCTCTCTTCTCCTTGATTTGATCTCTAGATGGAAGTCCTACTCCACATATCCAATATATTGAATCACATTCCTTTGTGATCCAACTCTCTTTATTTAGACTCTCTCAACACAAGTATCAAGTCTCAAATGTCTTCCTCCTTCACCCTATCCTTGCTTTTATAATCATGAGTTACAATATATTTCTAATCTAAAAAGTGATTGACAGTTGAGATTATTTCTCACTTCACTTGAGATTTAGATTACATGGTAATTACTTTTATTATTTTCCTTAAATAACTCAATTAATTAAAAAAAGCAATTTACTTTAACAATTCCTTTAATTAAAGTAAATTCAAGAGTAGAAGGCTTTGGATGACTTCTGCATGCTAGACACCAAGCCTACGTGGAAATAGATGTCCAATGCTACATGTATCAACAACCATGCAGTCATCGGTTAACTGAATGACATGAAAGAGTGGAGAGAAACACATGCATGTACATGATATGTGCCCTCCTGGCCTCATGCATGTGATATGTTCCCTTCTGGCCTTATGCATGTGATAAAATTGAGGTTTCCATGCATGACTCTACTCCACTAATCTAATTGAAGTGTAATTGAGTCAAGGCTAACTAGTCTAACTGAAGTGTGACTGAGACAAGACTGAAGAGAATATAGCTTCCTATTTTAGTGGGGAATATTCTCATCTATGGATGGCACCCTCAATATTAGACTAATAAATTTAGGAAAAAGTGGGTGTGAGTGTGAAATATCTCTAACAACCCCCCTGAATACTACTAGGGTGTAAATGAAGAATGGATCCCAGAATGTTAGGTACCCATTTTACAATGCATCTAATGAATGAACATTGAAAAAAATAGGAAAGAGGGAAAACCCCATGGGAACCCCCCCCCGCAAAGTAAAATGCTAAAAAGGAAGAAGGACAACTGCTAGGAAACTGTGTCCTTCACTCCAAGGAGACCTCACAACTATGCAATTTTATACTCGGTGAATATATTGTTGAAGATGTAGATGTATGTATGGATCTAACGAAGTAGATGCACCAATGAGATGTCTGTATATATATCCACTTTCTCTTATTGGAAGGAAAAAGATCCAAATCCCCTTCATTCATGGAATTTTTTCAATATGGATTCCCTTCAGCCTCTGCATAGGTCTAAGGGTTAGATGCAAAAACTATGTAGCAATGCATGTGCATTACTAGTTCTGTGGCTATGAGTGCATGTGGATCTCCCTCAAATTGCGGTATCATCCTTCTAGGAACAATAGGATCATTCACAAGAAGATTGGTTGTCAGTAGGATGGTCTATGCCCATTTGGGTCTTTGATCTGACTCATCATCTACATGCTCAAGATATTATGAATCTGATTTGGAAATAAAATCTGAAATCTGATCTAATTGGAAGGAGACATCATCTCAAATGTTTGTAACAAGAGGATGTGTAGAAGTCTTTGCACGTGGCTCTTGTGATGCATGCATGGGAGTCTCTGTGTGTGGCTCCTGAGATGCATGCATGGGAGTCTATGCACGTGGCTCCTGATATGCATGTGTGGTGCATGCAGAAGTCTCTTCAAACTGAGAAGCTTTTTTTTCGATGGATTTTTTGTTTGATTTGTCTTGTCAATATCCTACATGCATTCTTCACAATCTTCCTTTATACTGAATAGGACCTCCAATTTGTTTCATACTTAGTCCAGAGTTGAGATTGATATCACATGATATTGAATATCAGGAGAAACAAACATGCAGATAAGTTTGAAAGTTCTATATTATCTGTTGATTTTTTTTTTCTCATCGGCATAATCAATATCTTCTTATGTTTCCATGGGAATCCATTGCAACAACCATGGGATGAGAAGTTCACCATATGGACGTGAAAAATTCCTTTCTTCACGGGGATCTCTCAAAAGAGATATACATGGAGTATCCTCAGGGGAACATACAAAACTCGTCTCTAGTATGTCGAATGAAAAAATAACTCTATGGCCTCAAGAAGACTCCTAGAGCATGGTATGCTAAAATGGACTATTATTTACTATCTCACTCCTTCAACAAATGTAAATCAGATCCCAATGTTTATATGTTGAGAAATTCTTACTCTCTATTGATCTTAGTGCTATATGTAGATGACCTCTTGATCACAAGTAGTTTGGGCTCAATAATCATTGCGGTTAAAGACATTTTGCATGAAAGGTTCTCAATTATCGATATGGGTACTCTCCACTTTTCCCTTGGTATTGAGATCAACTAGGATGCTTCAAGCATCAAGTTGTCTCAATCTAAGTATGTCAAAGATACCTTTGTTAGATTCCACATGACTGACTGCAAGTCTGCAGCCACACCCTTCTTGTCTGGGGTAAGGCTTGAGGATGATGGGGATACACCATTGGTGGATAGAACCAAGTATCAACAACTATTGGGGAGCATCTTATATCTCATCACTCCCGACCAGATCTCTCATATGCAATAGGAGTAGTTTCCATGTACATGCATGAGTTGCATGAGCTTCACTAGAAAGTTGTCAAGCACATCCTCAGATATGTTCAGGGTACCATCAGTCATGGGATTCACTATGCAAAAGGATGTACATTGGATCTCATGGGCTATACAGATTTAGATTGGGCTGGCGATAACACAGATCACAAGTCCACTTCAAGGTATTTGCTTAGTTTGGGATTCAATCCCATCTATTGGTCGAGTAAAAAGAAACTAGTGATTTTTTTATCATCATCATAGGTTGAGTACATAGGAGAATTCAACATTACCATTCAGATACTTTGGCTACAAAACTTCCTCACTGAGCTCAGTATCCAATACAATCATCTGGATATCATTTGGTGTGATAATCAGAGCACACTGAAATTTTGTAGAGACCGAGTGTAGCAACAAAGAAAAAAACACATCAAGATCTTCATGCATTACATCAGAGAGTTGGTACATGACGAGATCATCAACTTGCAATACTTTCCTTTTTTTTTAACGGGTTTCCGACATCTTCACCAAGGCTTTCACTAAGAAGAAATTCCACTTTCTGTGTTATCATCTTGGAGTGAAGGGTGTAGCTTCCTAACAACTATCTTTATTTTTCATCATTGTACTTTGGGGGAGGGAGTTCCCATGAGGTTTTCCCTCTATTCTCTTTTTTCAGTGTTCATTCATTAGATGAATTGTAAAATGGGTACCTAACATGGCTTCTTGTCGCGACCCATTCATCATTTACTCCCTAGTAGTGTTCAGGGGGGTTGTTGGAGATATTACACACCCACCTAGTATTTATTTTCCTAGGTCAATTACTCTATGTTGAGGTTGCCCCTAGTTAGTTATATTCTCTGCTAGATGAGGGCACCACATCATCTTCAGTCATTACTCGGTTTCACTTTCATTAGACTAGTGGAGTAGAGTCTTGCATGGAAACATCAGTATTATCACCAAGTGTTACATGCTCACCTCAAGATAATCACCATGAGGGCACACTTACCTTGGGATCATCACCAAGAAGGTGCCACACATGTGCATGCATGATTCTCTCCTCACTCCACTTGTGATTAGCCAATTATCTGATGATTGCATGGCCAATTAACTAGGACTTGGTGGCAGTTCACTGTAGAGTCTATCACTGGTTGTTCACATCTCTCTAGATTGCTACTATGGTGCATTAGTTCAGCCATGTAGAGTATATCACATGTATTTTTCCATTCTTTCATTTGGTCAATACAATTCTTTATTCTTCCTCTCCATCTCTTCTTTATCTCTCTAAAATTTGCAAGTTTTGTGTGAATTGTTGCTAGCTAGACAATCACGTACATATGCGTGATGTCCTTCTACAAGATGTGTACATGTGTGATTTTCCCTTGAACAGTCACGTACATATCCCTTTGTTGCTTGGTTGCTGGGTAGGTTTTGATGATTGTTGAGTCTTCTTGGTATCTATTGTGACTGTTAAGTGTCTGTGGAATGACAGGAAACCTGTCTTTGGTTGAATTTTTGGGTGGTGCCTTTCTCATCATCTTTTTCATTTGATTGTCCTTGCATCTTGGGATAGGTGTTTTTCTCCTTGATATCCTACTTGGTTTGTCTATGTTTACATACAGTAGAGTTTGTATATCAAGCTTTTGTTCAATCCTTGCATTTTCATTCTCTTATATTGAAAATACAAAAATATTAGGCATTTTACATTGTTGGCATTTTTTATTTCTTGAGTCTTTGTCATTTATCTTAGTACATGTAAAGAAAGATTGCATTTTATTTAGAATTGTAAAACTGAATTGAGAATTGCATTATTTAAAAGCATATTATTTATTGAAAATTGAAGTTAGGACTTTGCATTATTTTCATATTTATTTATTTTACTTGTTGAGTCATAACATCACTAGTTTCACAACTACACCTTTTTGAGTAAACACGACCATTAAAAGTAACACTTTAATTTAAAATTTATTAGTAATGCTTTTATCTTTCTAAGGTGCACAAACTAGCTTAGGATTTAGAGCCTTGGAATAGGATTTTGTGAGTAAACTTCTCCAAGGCTATTAAATCAACATATGTGTCTGATTAAGGGAGTGGAGAAATCCCTTGTATAATCGATTATATCAGGAGGCTCCGCTTACACCGGAGTTAAGCACGAGGTCGCGTGATTTTGGTTGAAGGGATATCCCCACGATACCTTCTTAGGGTCAGATATATTTCTGGGGATCTATTCATATATGGGGATCTTTCTAGTGCCCTTACCTTTGTGAGGGGTGGTGCTTTCAAGGTTTTGGGCTTTGTTACCCTGCCCATACGGTGGACTTGACTTACGATTTTTCTCATGTGCATCGGTTATACCGTGGTTGCTTAGTTTCTTGACTTAGGTACCACATAGGTTACTTGTCGGGGTTATTCTGCAGGTACCCTGGGTCAAATAAGGGTTGGACAACACACATCCTTTATGGAGGATTACCTCTCCGGGGGGATCTAACCGACTAGTTGTTAATTCCACGAGGATACATCACTTGGAGAATCAAACATAAAAAATAAAACATAAAACATTTTACTAATGGATATGGATCCTTAACCAAAAAGCAATGCAAAAGCATTCAACAAATTACACACTTTCATTGCTTGTGTAGGGCAATATTTTGTTATCTCGACACATATAATCAACCATGTAACTTTTACTAATGTATATAGACCATTAACGAAATTACTATATTAATATGTTCTGTAAAATGCTCGCTCTCATACATTATGTAGAACAATACAGTGTTATGTCCATTCATAAATACATCGCTTGAAGAATTGAAAATAAAATAAAATTTACTAATGAATATTAACCTTTAACCAAAAATAATATTAAAAATATCAAAATGTTTGATGAGATAACATATTTCATTAACTATATAGGACAATACGATATTTTTTAATGTCATTTGGGTGTAGCCTTAGTGGTTGAGAGGAAAGTTATTATCCTCATCACTTGGGTTCAAATTCCATTTTATGACATGCTTACTTTCTTCATGAGTCAATTGTCAGTTGTTGGTTTGGCCTTGAACCTTAAATAATTTGATTTACCTTACATACTATCCTCATAATGAGGAGAAGTACCTGATGTATTTCTCTAAAAAATGCATTACCCTATAACATATTTTTTAAAATTGTGTAACATATTTATGTGTTTTTCACATGGGTTTATCTCGAGTGGTTGGGTAGCATCATGATTGTAATCCTCTCCACTTGGGTTCAATTTCCACGGACTAACATGTAGGCTCATTGTGATAGGCTAGAAGGGTAGACACCCCTAGGTGGAATGCATCGGCTCTTGCTAAGTCACAAGTTATTGTTGTATCTGGTTTGCGAACTGTTGAATATACTCTTGGGTTATAGTGATAGAAAGTAGATTTGATTTTGAACCTAACCTAGATCACTCTAACACATTAACAATTTTCCATGATTAAAAAAAACATATTTATGTACTTACTATTCAGATGAACCTTTTTATGAAAAATTGGATAAAAAGTTATGTTACACAAATTCACTGACACGAATATTTATGTATCAAAGTACACTAGTTGGAGACTCGAACATATAACATACACATAAATACATTGTGTATTCGTGATGTGGTTTGGTCCATTCCCTTGAGTGGAGATACAATAAAAAAATACAAGGATATTTTTACTCAAACATGGACTTTTTTCCAATAGAAAATTAGCTCAAAATTATATTAAGATATAATTTGTTTTACATAATATCATCCATGACCAAGCCTAGTCTTAACATGAATGATAATAAGCTTTGGTAAAAAGGAAGTAACAATATTTGATTTCATACAGTCACTCAAGGAGACATAATACTCAAAAAACCAATAACCATCAGTGGAGCATGCAGTCAAGATGGTTATGATCATAACCCAACTAGAAACTAGAACAAAAACTATCTTGAAAAACTGGAAAATATATATCAGAACATAGCCAGATAATTCATGGGTCCTGCTCCTCCAAGTTCCCATAGATAATAACTTATTTTGCCTTTAGACTCAAGAAGAGCCTGTTTTGAAAGTTGGTCTACCTCTTTGTTGAATTGTCTATAGATGTGGTGGAAGCTAATAGCTTGAATTTTTTTTATAAGATATTTATTTATAATCTTCCAACCTTCAATAACACATGCCTGTAGTTGTCCTCTATCATTGAGCCAATCTATAATCACCCTGGAATCACCCATAGATTGGAATTTTGGGAGGGATAGATGACTAGCTAAAGTAAGAATGGCCCAAATACCTAAGAGCTCAGCCTTTGTATTTGTGCCTTCACCACTGTTTAGATGCCATCTATAAACTAAGGAGTCAAATGTTTTAATACGCCCCCCTGATCCACATACGTTTTTATCACTCTAAGTTGCCCCATCGAAAAAAGAGATAGAAAATCCATCTAAGTGAGTGACCAGGCATTCTCTTATAGGGACAATAATTTGTGATGAAGGTTGATGCTTGTAGAGTCTTGGGATCTTAATAATCACAGAATGAAAGGAAGGGGCAACATTTTCGAAAATAACTATGTTCCTTTCGTTCCAAATAAACCAACAAATAGTAGCTGCAAGAGTCGGAGAGACAATTTTATCTTTAATCCAAATATTAAAACAGTCAGAAAGTGACTTACCTTCCCAATTCCCTTTTAGTTTTTGAGTAGATTTTATTCTTTCACAAACCTTCTTTGTAAACAAACAATCAATAAAAAGATGATTGATATCCTCTCAATTGTTCTTACATAAGACACACAAGCTTGGGCCTTCCCAACCCTTTTTTTGGATATCCCAATTTAAAAAAATTTGATCTGTCGCCAACCAGACAAAAATTTTGATCTTAAGTTGAAGATCCCACTTCCATATTTTATGCCTCCAACTATCCAGAAATGGAAGATTAAAAGTAGAAAAAAGAGCCAAATAAGCATTTTTAACAGATATAATGTCAGAAGAGTTACCTCTTGTCCACAATAGTTGATCTGGGGTGTCCCTGATAGTTGCTCCAGCTCCTATAAGAGATTTACGATATAGATCCCATTCTTCTGCTAGAATACCATTCAATTCCAGGTCTGCGCTCTTGATCCAGTTCCCAATAAAATCGGGAGAAGTGTGGTGATCCTTTGCTTGAGCTAGAACCGTAATCTTTTTATTTTGAAGATGTTCAATAAGATCGAGGGAAAGAAGGGATATGACACCCAACCCCAAGATATGATCTCTACCTAAAGAGATAAGGTGATCAAATCCCAACATCCAACTAAGCCAGTGAGTAATGAGATGAACAAACTTTAAGAGGCTATTCCAAATCCTAGAGGCAGAGTTTTGTTTGAAGGAGATAGATCTAAACCAATAGATGATGGTTGAATTTTGAAGATATTTATCCTTAATAATTTTGTTCCAAATGCCTTCTCGATTAAGGACACACCAGAGAGTGTTTGCATTCAGAGTTGTATTGAAGTGTATTAAGTTGCGACATCCCCAACCGCCACAGGATTTAGGACAAGATAATACATCCCACCTACAAGGGTGGTAGTGATTGGTTTCATTGTTCCCCTGCCACAGGAAATTGAACATTAATTTATGGATTTGTTTAAGAACTGTGCGTGGGATAAGCTCCAAAGACATCCAGTAAATCGGTTGACTCTCCAAGACTTATTTGAGTAGGATATAGCGACCGCCCAAAGATAACCACTTATTGCACTAGAGGCCAATCTTCTTTTCCATTTTGATTAGTAACCAATTCCAATCCATCGCCCCCTGCGCACCAGTCTTTAAGTGATATCCCAAGTATTAGAAACTTGTGTCCAATGATGAAAAAGTATAAGGTAGGAAGGATCTGAAAGGAGTAAGATCCAACTCTGATAAATCTTCAAAATGCAAAGTTGTTTTAGAAACATTAACTTGAAATCCCGAGGCTTTACAGAATAAAACAATAAGTTTATCAATTTCTAGCCACTCTTGTAAATCAGCCTTAGTCAAGATAAAAACATCGTCCACAAAGAATAAATGGAGTATGTTAAACATTCTGGAAACTTTAATACCAGAGAGCTTATTATCCTCTTTGCTCTTTTTTAATAAGAGACCAAGTCCTTCCATTACCATGATGAATAATAACGGGGAAAGTGGAAAATCCTTACGCAAACCATGTCCACTCCAGAAGAATTATGTAGCCTCACCATTGATTAAAACAACATAAGTAGGAGAAGTAACGCAACTCATAATCCACTTTGTCACTTGAATGCCAAAACCCATTTGAATTAAAATCATCCTGAGAAGATCCCAATCTATACAATCATAAGCTTTGCGCAAATCCAATTTGAGAACCAGAGATTTTTTTTTTTTTTTTTTTTTTATACTATGAATGTATTCATGAGTTGTACCAATAACATCATGTATCCTCCTTCCTTTCAAAAAAACCTAATTGTTCCTCTCAGAGATTGCTAGAAAGGATAGGCTTGATTCGATTGGCAATGACTCAAACATGGACTTAAGATGTTGTAAATATGAAAAGGTTTAGTTGAATATTTTAACATCCCTAAGGTCATGATATCTAGTTATGGGTCCCTAAGAATTATTTGGAGACAAGTAAATGTCATAATCAAATCTACTTGTAACCCAAAAGATAACCATGGAAAAAGATAGTAGACATTTGGAATCGTGGCTAAAGGGACATCACCTATTAAATAACATTCCTTAAGAGCCAAAGTTTGATGTATGGAATCTAAACGAGTAACAACGTACTCAGAAAGTCCAAAAGTGCAAGGAATAACATAAAAAGAGGGAGATTACATCAACTAAGTAGCTTAAGTAAAGCAAGAATTCTTAGACTTTTCACTTAGATAACGGGCCTACCAGCATCACCATATACGAGATAAACTTAAGCGCATTACTTTTGACTTCATTAAAGAAGTCAGTTTGACAAAGATATATATTTTCTTTCATATCTAATCAACTAAATTATTACATGAAAAATGGGTAATGTGGTGGTTGTAACATCAAACTGACATTCTCTTGACTAGGGTTCCACTTGAAAATGAAATGGTATAGTAAGAACTTTTTGGGGGGCTAACTAACCTTCCTTTCCACTAATTCACACACCACGTTTCTAATCATAATTCACGACAAGTGTTCATCTATGTTGTTCATGACAAGATAGGTATGATAAGATAGGCATTCGATTTTGTATACATCTATCAAATACTATGAACTTGCATTCTAAACATACAAAAGCAATTGCACACATAAAGGTAGAAAGGGTTTTGTTTTGGTAGTTTAACATACACAACCGAATGCACACATAAGGTAGAAAGGTTTTTCTGGTCCCATAGTAACATTGTTTTAGAAGTATATAGAAAGTTTTTATATCATACATTTTATGTATATGTTTTGAAAAATTAGTTGGTGGAAGATAAATAATTAAATACTTAATATTATAAAATAAAATAAAAGAAAGAGGGGAAACTATTTAAAAATCATGAGATTATTGAAATTGAGAAAATCACTAATAAACTTCATTGGGTTGATGATTATAAATTATTTATAGTGGGCTTTCATATTTTGAGAAAATCGTTGGTGGAACATAAGTAATTAAATACTTAATAGTATAAAAGAAAGAGTAATAACTATTCAAAATTCATGGGGTTATTGGAATTGAGAAAATCACTCATAACCGTAATAAGGTTGATGGTTATAAATTCCCTGTAGTGGGTTTCCAATGATTAGACGATGTCCTCGAGTATACTATCGATGATTGAGTTTATATTCTGACATGTTTTGTCATAAAAATAAGTCACATGAATAATCTAACATCTAATCATGAAATGATTTGTATTTATATGAAGGATGATGGTAATTTTTTTTTAATGTTAATTCTCTAAACAAGATCTATAGGTGGTTAGCTTGAAATGTTGACTAGACTAATAATGTCAATAGTAGAATCTCTAACTTATACCAAGTATATGCATAGTTATCATTTTGGTTTGAATTTCAATCTTTGACTCCTACAAACTTAGTTTGAAGTTTGATATTTAATTTTTAATTATATGTGTTTGACTATGAATGACTAATTACAATTACAAATAGTTGGGCTTATGTTTTTTCCTAATTGTTTTACACTTTTTAAATATATGTTTTATGTTCTTACTTCTCTTAGTTTAAGATCTTGACTATTTGTGCATGTTTTTCTTTATTCTCTTTTTTTCTTGTTGGCATATTTTCACTCAATTGAATGGTGTGAGGATAGTCATAGGCTCTAATAAAATTAATTGTCTAACTACCTCTAATTTGATCAAAAGGGTCATTTCCCTTTTCAAGTCAAAAGTTATACAATTTATGTCACCTTTTCATCCCCTCTAGGGGATTGGCGGTCATAAGAAATTGCATATAATGGATAAGCTCTTTTGGCATGATCGAATCCATGTCTACATCACCTAGCTCATTTAATAAAGGCGTTGGAGCATTTGATGATGTTTCAAGAATGTGTAAATCTATCTTTTGAGTATTTGGAGATATTCATTCATTTCCATAAAATTCTTTGGCAACTCATCTTGTAATATGGAGTACATGCAAACCTCAATTGTCTATAATATTCTCTTATTTCATAATTAAAGTTGATATATCATTTTTTTTTTGGTAGTCTTCATTATTTTGGTTTATTAACTATTAAATATGAGCACACACACTCCAAATTGGTATTAGAGCTAATGTTACAATTATGAGTTTTTTTGTTAAGAGGGCAAGTGACCGAAATTAGAAGAAATATGTTTTGATAATCAATGTTAACATAACACATGTTCAACATTTGAATTCAACTTATATGCCAAGCTATAGCTATTAGTCTAAAAGTAATGGATGCCAAACTTGTGTTACCTTAACATTGAAAGGAAAAAGGGTTATCACTTATTGTTGAATAAGTCTGCTACATGTCAAACAACACCAAACAACAATTGTTGATTCACATGGAATATTAGAGAAAATATTGAAGTGGTTAACAAAAAAATCATTTTGATAAAAAGGAACAAAAAGACCATTATAAGTCTTATAGATTGCTCTTACTATTTCCATGCATGTTAATAGGGAATTATTTATTCCTTGTACCGTGATAGAATTTTTATGTTTATTTAATCCTCAACACCTAGTTGCAAGCATGCATATTTTTTGACATGATAGAATATGGATCTAGCAACCTACGTTGTTGTCAAAAGATACAAAAAAATATTATTTAAACTTGTGCCATAGCTTATGCAAAAATCGTGGAAGATTTAATGATCATGACTTAACAATGACCATGCCATGTCTTATATGACACAATTCTTCCATAGGAGGTTGTGAATTGTATTTTGATGACCTATTGCTTGTAACTTTCAAACTCTTTCAAAGTTTACTATCCTCCACTATTAAATTTTAAAGTCTTTAGAATGTTTTCTCTTTACTTTTCAACAAGAGATTTAAACTCAAAGAAACATTCAAAGACTTCTGATTTTTATGAGAACAAATAAATACACATATTCCTAATGTAATCAATCTATTAAAATCACGAAATACAACTTAACTACAAATGAAGGTCTACTCATAGGTCCACAAAAGTCACTATGCATCAAATATTAAATTCACATTGTACGCTAAGCCTTACCTTTATAAAACTACTTATAAATATGCTTGCCAAGAATACAATCTTCATAGAACTCGAAAGGCTCACATGTTTATGGAAACCATAAACCACTTTTAACTTATATAACAAATGAAGACTTTGAAAATTAAGATGTACATACCTTAAAGACCATAATCTTACCTTTTCAATTGATATCAT
>ML784960.1:95321-130888 GCA_009831015.1 Picea engelmannii
TTTTTATCATTAGTCATGCTTATGATTGAAACAATCTCTAAAATAATTTCTCTGCTTGTTAGAGTAGAAATATATAACAATATTTCTTGAGGATTTTTCATTTTTTCATCTAAATTATTTTGCACAAAGTTCCTCTCTTTCTTATTAAATGGTTTCAGGGTAAGCACTTGGTCTAAACTCTTCTACTTGAATTTATTTAGGGATCGTTGTTCTTACAATAACATGTCACCAAGTTCCTTTAGCATTAATTTGTTATCCACTTTGTTATTATCATTGAAACTAGTCACAAAAGGTTACAATACATATTCCAATGCATTGATGGTTAGCACCCTAAAGAACAACATTGTCACCAACTACTCCAAGTTGATCTCATACATCTTGAATATGTATCATGTAATTAGTGACACACTTACTATCAAGAATTTTCAATTAATTCCCCAAAACATAATCCTTGGAGGTCCCATATAGTTTCTCCAACATAATCCATACCTTACTTGAACTAATCAAACTTCTAATTGAAAGAAAAATGTGATCTGTATAGTAAAATTTATAATATACTATTCATATTCTCCACACGCTAAAACTTTGCTTAGTGGGAATTGTCTCTCTACTCTCCACAAGTTTCGACAATCTATATTTCATTAGTAAGTTTTGCACCTTAAACTTCTAGATCAGATATGTTTTTTTATCAATATTAGTATCTGGTACATGAATGTTTGAAGAGAAACCATCTTCCCCTTGCTCAACACTTTACAAATAAATCTCAATACAAAACCAAAAAAAATATTTAAAACAAAGTATACAAAATGAAAAAACACATTGCTAAAAAAAACTTCAATTCAAAACATTAACCAATGGAACCAAGAAAATACTTATTTTTAATTCCAAGAAATTATGCAAGGTCTAAGAATACCAAGATCAATCACATATCTGACACAAAGTCAAGACGTGCTCGTCCAGGATCAAAACAAACTAAGTTTCAGTACCATGTAAAAAATGAGGGCAATGCATCTAAGGATTTCTATGTGATCTGATAAGAATAACCTACTAACATCATCTATGATAATGTACAAATTCTTTGGACTGCAAAACCGAAGTTATATAATGTGACATAATACTCTTTTTAATCATATAATGCATATCATATAAAAGCACATGATAATATACACATGAAACTATTCTTATAGGTTTCAATATTAGCAACTTATGATAATTTTATATGAACTTGTATGATATAAAAGAATCATATTTAAACCATGTAATTCATGATATATAAATGCATAAAAAAGTTAACTTTAACAAGAAAACTGCAAAGTATAGTAGGGATACATTTGGTTAAAGCTCACGGTTCCATTATTGGAATGAAATGTTTAATAACTCTATGAATCACAATGCATTCAATCTTATGAATCACAAGATGTAATCTACAATCACAAGATGTAATCTACACTTAGATCAATTTCAATGCAATACAATGCAATAATACAATTAGTTCAAGGGATTTATATATCTATTCATCTTATTCAAATTGTTCATCATCCTTAATAATCAAGGGTTACCTAAAATATACAGATAAATACTTTGGTGATTATTTGTATCTATGTTATTGATGTTCTTCTAGGTAACTATTTACTGATATTTGGTTTTAATGTTTGAGCATAATTACACCACTTCCATGAAATTCATGGTTAATTTTTACTTGGACAACAAATATTGAGTTTAATGTTGTAATTTCTTCAACAATTTTCTCCTTGTTAATATAGTTGTCATGACTATAAAATCAATGGAATGTTTGCATCTACATGTCATATCTCTAAGATTATTCTTGTATGTGGAATAACCGACCCTACCCTCTAGGCTAGTATCTAGGTACTCACTTCACCATATCTCAAAATTTCCTCATTAGCTAATTTAGATTCCAACTATGAATTAAGCTTAGGTTTACATTCATTTTCATGGATATTCATAATCATTCCATGCATAGAATTCATATTCAAATATAATTCGATGAATTAAACACAGTAATATAAAATTAGACATGAGTATTTATCTTTATCAAAACTTTGTCTAAAGAAAAGGTTACATAGGAGTCATTCATATCCTAGTTGTAGAAACCAACTATGGATGCCATCCGTAAGCCAAACTATAATCCCAAAAAGATAAAGAACCAACCACATGCTCTAAATCTCTCTCATCCCACCCATTGTGCACATGACTTAGCCAAAAATAAACACATACCTTGAATCTCTTGAAGAAGAGATTTGTAGTAATCTCAACCAACAATTAATCAACCATAAATCTCTTCCTCTCATCCATTCATAAAAAAAATCAAGAATTTTGTTTCTCCGAAGCTTAGTCCTTTGGAAAATTCACCCTAATAAGTGCATTTGTGTAGGTAAGTAGGGCCCAAGCAACTAAATTACCCTTTCAAAGTCTTGGTATAGTAAATATTTTTTCAAATACATTGCAATATTAAAATATATATGAGGGTGTGCATGCTACTACCTTGGTATATTCCCTCTATTCATCATAGGCAAGGAATCTAGCTCATCAACCATTCACCAAATTGACTAGCTTGCTATGTCCTTGCACATGATCACAAGCTTACAATTCCCAAGTGCACGGTAGTCTTAAATAGATGTATTTCCAGTCATGGAATACCATTTGATTTATTGACATAGTAATGAGAGAAGGTAATGTCGTGAGTAAACTATGTTCCAATTCAAAAATAGATTCTACACTTTTGAGGTTTTTTGTGATAACACTTTTAAAAAATACACAATAATTTTTTTACACACATATGGAAAAGTGGTGGTGAAATTATGGGATTACACATGGAAAGGGAACATTTTTTTTTTGTGATCCAAATAGTATTGATAACAAATTTAAAGAACATGCAATGTTGCAAAGAGCACAAATAAATTATTGAAAGCGAAGTATTATAGTGAAAGTCAACTTTTGTTCATTAGTAAAATGGTGAAAACCATTGCAATATATTGTTGGGGAATAGAGTGGAACACAACATGAAAACATAAAACACAGTATTGTAGATAATCAAAGAGGAATACAAATTTTTGAAGATAAAGTGTGGTGTCTAATGACACCATTACAACACTTACGAGAAAAACACATTGTGATTAGAACATCCCAATGCATGTTGCACATATTGATCTGCATGATCTATTGCACAGTATTCATGATGAAAATGGCCCAAGGGGTTTGCTTTTTGAGGCCTCAATATCTAACTGATTTCCTTAGAATCCTTAAGATCTTTTCCACATGTAACAATCAGTTGTTAGAGTCGACTCAACAAGGATGATCGATACGACCTCCTACACATACAACTCGTACTCAATTGTTGGGTTGGTCTATCCACCACCTGAATATATTCGACTATTTGTCGACATGATGTTGACTACTTGACCAATTGATGTATTGTGTTGGTCGATCCCTCTATTTATTGTATCTAGATGTTGATCGACCTCTCGACTGATTGAATCCATGAGATGTGTGATAAACCATCAATGCTTGATGTTCCAACACCCCCCCATCAATACACATCTCTAGAGATTCAGAAGGTGAAATTATGTCATTATGAAACCCCCCATAATTTCATCTTCTTGAAGCTCAAGAATCATGTGGAGCTTGATAAATATGGCTTTAGCTAAAGGTTTGGTGAAGATATCAACAACCTAATCATTTATTCTGCAATATTCAAGAGAGAAATTGTTCTCATGAACTAACTATCCCAAATAGTGAGCATGTAGCTCAACATGCTTCATCTTACTGTGAGAAACAAGATTGTCAGCAACCTATATAGAACTTAGGTTATCACAATATATTGTATTCGAGGTATGAATAGGAAGGCCAAGTTCTCCCAAAAGTTGGTGAATCGATACTACTTCAGTACCCGCTTGAACAACACCACGATATTCTTCTTTCGTAGTCAACAAAGAGACTACCTTTTGTTTCTTGCATGACCACACCAACATTCCAGTGCTATAGTGAAACACATAGCCAAAAATTGACTTATGGTCATCATTATCACTACCCCAGTTAGATTTGTTGAAGTCGAACAATGAATATGAACTTCAACAATACTTGATACCAAAACGAGTGGTACCCTTGAGATAGCGGACAATTTGTTCGACTACTTTCCAATGGATTTCGTTAGGTATTCTAAATAAATCAAGAAAACACACTAATGAAAAAGGAAATATCAACTCAACTATGAGTAAGATAAATAATATTGTCGATTAGTTTTCGATAAAGTGTAGCATCGACTGCAGGTGTTTGACAGGTTTTGGTAATCTTTACTCTGTACTGAAAAAGAGTAGCACAAAGCTTGCAATCATCCATCTTAAAACATGTTAACATATCCATCACATATTTAGACTAAGAAATGAAAAATCCATCACAAAGTGGTAATACTTGTAGACCAAAAAAATAATGCAGAGTACCAATATCTATCATGGCAAAGGAGTCAACAAGTTGTTTCTTCAATCTAAGGATGAGATCAGTATTATTGCTAGTAATGAGTAAGTCATCTACATATATAGCAACAAGCAAGGTGTCTCCATTGCTATGGAGTACATACAAGATCTAATTAGATTCACAACGTTTGAAACCAAGTTGAAGAAAGAAATTGTCGATCTTAGCATACCAAGCTTAGGGAGCCTACTTCAAACCATAAATCGACTTCTTGAGTTGAAAAACCAAATTTGAATATGTCACAAAGTCAGGTGGTTGTTCCATCACTCTTCACATCCATCTGATGGATTTTCCATCCAAAATGAGCAACAAGGGAAAGAATCAGTCAAATAGAGTTCATCTTTGGGACAGGGGAAATGGTTTCATTGTAGTCAATTTCTTCTTGTTGAGAAATTCCCTTTGAAATGAGGAATGATTTATGTCACTCAACAACACCTTCAAAGGTAAATCTAGTCTGGTAGACCCATTGACATTTCACAATGTTCTTTCCTTACGGTCGGGGAACTAACTCCCAAGTATGATTCTTTGATAAAGAATCAATTTCTATCTGCATGGCCTGCTCCAATTCAGGTCATCCTTCAGCATCTGAGTAGGAAAAATTATTATAGGTTTCAAGTAGACAATTCATCGAGGCAACGTTGGCATGTTGATTTTGACTTCGAGTTTGTCCTCTAGAGGAGGCATCTCCAACATCAACTCCAACAAATTCAATTGTATTTGCAGACCATCTTAGTAGAAAAGAAACAGGTGAACCATGGTTCACTTCAGCAGATCGATCAAAAGTCAGAGGGCCTTTAATGGGTGAACCAGTTGAAACTGAGGATGACAGACTAGTCCACTCGGAGTTCAATGATCCAGTCGAAATAAGAAGAATGTTTGGTTGTATAGTCGAAGGACTGAAGTATGCAACATGAGAGACAGTGTTAGAGACAACATCAAAGGGATCATCCTATAGCAATGTAGAGGAGGCATTCAACAACTTAATTCCAGAATATTTCTCATCAAATCGTACATTTTTTCTGATAATGATTTGTCGTTTGATAAGGTCAAACAATTGATAGGATTTCAATTCTTCAGAGTATCCCATCATGATGTAAGAATGAATCTTTGCATCTAACTTCTTTCTACAATAATAAGGAATGTGAACCCATGAAACACATCCAAAAACACAGATAAGACTGATTGAAGGCTTCTTCCCATACCATCATTCGATTGGAGTCATGGAAGGATCAACTCTAGTCGAGATGTGATTGAGAAAATAATTTGCACAGTACACAGCTTCAACCTAGAAGCGAGGATGTAGATATTTAGGCTGCAAAAGACATCTATCCATTTTGAATAATGTTTCATTATTACATTTTGTGATGTCATTATGTTGAGGTGTCTGAGGAACCAACCACTTCCACTCAATACCAAATCGAAGCAGGTGTTATTCAAAAGGTCAAATTACATACTCACCACCATTGTCTGATCTCAAGCATTTGATGGGTTGGCCACATTGCTTTTCAGCAAAGGCTCTAAACTCCTTGAAATTTTCAAAGACAAGGTTCTTATTTTTTAGAAAGCAAACCCATGTAAAGCAAGATAAATCATCAATGAAAGCAAAACATACCTTTCAACTATCAGTGAAGATATATTGATGCAACAAACATTGATGTGAACCCATTCTAGTAGTTTATGTGCTCACCATGCTTTGCAAGAGTCTAATGGTGACTGATTATGCTTCCCAAGCACACAGCTCCTACAGAATCCTTCGGGGGGAAACACCTTCGGTAAACCAATAACCATGTTTTGAGTTTCTAGTGCCTGCAGAATTCTGAAATTCAAATGTCCAAGTTGTTCATGCAAAATTATACTTCTCTCATTGGTGTGAGCAACAAGTGCAGGCAGTTCAGTGTTAGGTTGAGTCATGTCATGGAATTTGTACAAACTGTTTTTTGGTTCGAGAAGCCCATCGACAAAAATCGAGTTCCCTTTCTTCAAATCACACACATAGAATAGATCTAGCCAAAATTCCACATTATTTCCTATATAAGTTAGCTGAGCAACATATAATAGATTGGAAATGAGGTTTGGCATATGATATATGTCAACAATGTTCCCATGCTGACAAGAAAAATCACCCTACCTAGCAACATCCAGAGAAAAATCATCAACAACAAGAATTTTCCTCTCCTTATCTTCATCCAGCTACATGAACAAGAAGGCATATTTAGCCATGTGATGAGTGCACCTAGAATCGACTACCCATTCGTTCTATGCAAAATGAGACATCAAGGCCTGAGAAGTCCCAACTTGGAAGGTGATATTATCAGTGGATCGATGTACAATAGACACGTCTCCTTCAAGGTGTTTAACCTTCCCCTCTAAATCATATCTCTTCTTATAGAAAACTTTCTCCACATGTCCAATATTTCCACACTATTGAAATGCCTTCTTCTTTCAATTTTGTTGGGGTGCATTTGTCTATTTTTGTGATTTCTAGTCACAACATGTAAGTTTTTGTGTAGAGGAATCAAACCATACTCTATCCCTATGATCCATATTGTTTTTTCCCTTGAGCAAGTGGGCCTGGTGTTTACCACCAAGCTTTCCTTCTTCAAGCAATCTGTGTTGATCAATAATCAAAAGACCACAGAAATCTTCAAAGGTGTAATACTTACCATATTCCTTGTGTGCTTTCCAATTGGTGCGGAAAGTCAGCACAAACACGTCGAATGGTATTCTCAAGTTCATCAGGACCAACTCAATGCATTTTCCATCCTTGTTCTAATATTTCTTTTCACATTATCCTAATTTCAACTGGAGTTATTTGACATGCACCAAATAGTCCTCCATTCTATCAAAATAATGAGGATTGAGAGAGTTCAACTCTTTCTCCAACTACATGACATGGTTCTCATCGACTTGGTCAAACAATGGCTTTAGCTTCTTCCAAAATTGATGAGGGAAGTCGATTCCACTATGGTGAAATCAGATCTCCCATGAGATATAGGTCGTGATGACCCCTACAACCTCATCCTTATTGTAATCAATAAATAACTTCGCCTGATTGTATTTTGGATATGGAATTAAAACCTTTATATACTGCAATAATCATTTTATCTTCAGCAGGGTTTCCATATCTGGTACCCATACTACATAATCCGATCCATTTGGAAAAATAGAATTAATCTTTGAATCCATCTTTGATATCTAGACATAAACTAGTTTATTTCAATAAGTTCCAATCAACAAACCATTGGCCTAGAATCTATCACACAACAGGTCTGACTCAACAAGGTTTGCAGATAACAGGTTGAGGTTTTAAACCATCAGCTCTGATACCATGTTGGGGAATAGGGTGGAACATGACATGAAAATAGAAAACACATTATTGTAGATAATTGAAGAGGAACAAATTTTTTTGAAGATAAAGGGTGGTGTCTAAAGACACCATTACATATCTTAAGCAAAGCACACTATGATTAGAACATCACAATGCATGTTGCATATATTGATTTGCATGATCTATTGCACAATCTCCATGATGAAAATGACCCAAGATGTCTTATTTTTATAGCCTCAAGATCTAATTGATTTCCATAGAATCCATAAGATCTTGTCGTCATGTAACCATTGGTTGTTAGAGTTGACTCTGTCAAATCTGCATCGTCGACTCGACTCGAAAAGGATTCTCGACCCGACCGCCTATGTTTCCAACTCATAGTTTATTATTGGGATGGTTGATCCACCTCTTGAATATCTTCAACTATTGGTCAATTGTCTAACCGACTGGCACATCGACTACTCGATTAATTGATGTAATGTATTGGTCGATTGCTCAACCAACTATATCAATACATTGATCGACCTCTCGACTGACTGAATCTAGGAGATGTGTGATGAACCATCTATTCTTGATGTTCCAACATATACATAGTAGTACAAAATGGCTATAATGTGGGTATCTTATCTGTAAGAAGAGATGTGGAGACAATCATTCACAAATAAACCCATAACATGAAATTGAAATGATATTTTAAATTTTTCCAGCAAAACCTAAAAAGAAAAAACCTTAAAATGAAATAATCTTAACCCTATCATGATTAGACTAACTGGTAATGTTGTGTTGAATGGGGAAAAATGGGAACCTTGTTGAAATCACAACTTTTTTCTCGGTGCTCCATTTTGGGTCTTTTTTATCTCACTAGAAAGAGAATTAACAAATTGAATTGAGTCTGATAGTTAGGGATAACTACCCCCAAAAACGCATGGGAAGGCTTTGAAAAATGCACCAAAAAATCACGATCCAAAAACTGCCAATACTAGGAACATATTTTAGATAGCCTTGAATGGCTACCTAGATCATTATTTCCCTCTCAAATAGTAATGGTCACCATTGTGTCAAATTCTTGAACTAGATAGGGAAAGTTTTGTTGGATTTGTTTCTTAGTAAACCATGTGCCCTAGTGAAGAAATTATCTTTCTTTGACAACCTAATAAAGTTGTATGTCCTACTAGTGGTTTCCCTTCATCTTGGTGTACATGATTCAATCCACTATAGCTTGTTCAATGTAGCTAGGGTTGAGCTCTATAGTGGAAAAGTGCTTCGCCACCTTCAAGGTGTCCAACACAAGTGAAAAGTAGGCCAAACATGATCGATATTAAGCACGAGGTGTAAGCTAAGAAAAAATGGAAGATTCAAGTCAAAAGCATTCTACCCACAACAATGGTGATATATTAAGGCCTATATCAAAGTGATATAAGCTTCCTATGGGGGCCTGTGACTCGCTCTCTACATGTTTAATCATACCTTGTCACCAACATGAAACTTATGTGGAACCCAATGTTGATCATTCCATTGCTTGTACTTGGCATTTAGTTTTTGCAAAATATCATGAACTTATTGTTGAATGCACTAGATTCATTCAACATTTTTTTTTCTTTTTTGTATGCCTCATTTTTATCATAGGAGGATTCTTCCCATGCTGATGAAATGGGCATATCTACATTAATTGGGTCTAATGGATGGAACCTCAATCACCTAAAAGGGGTTGTGGTAGATATGATTGGGAATAGTTTTGTTGTAGTTGTGTTGAACATAAGGAAGAATTTTATGTATGTGGATGCTTGGAGTTGTACATTCTAAGGATATGCACAATCATCATGTTGACCAGCTCTATTTTACTATTATTTCAAGTATGGAAGACAATTTATTTGGGGAACCATATCTCAGAGGATGATACCTAAGGAGGATTGAACAAATATAGAGGAGGAGATTAAATTCTATATATACCATGAAATTCACCAAGAAATTAGTTTTTCATGTGTAAGGAACATCAACAAAAAACATTAAAGAGCACAATCATGTGTAAATAAAATACATGGTGAAAATACAAAAGAGATAGAGTTGGGGAAGAAGGATTATATTAATATGAACCATTACATACAATGAGACCATTTTTAAGATGTATCATTCTTGATCATAACTCTCTCCTTATTGTCTTTTTATAATGATGACATGTTGATGAAATCAACTTTGATTAAGTTTGAATTCATCAATTACATGTTCATCATGATTATTTTTACATTTAATAAAAATATCCCTTTAATAATTATACATCTGAACCTTTGACTATAACCCCCCTTAATATTTAGATCAGTGCTTCCCCCTTACAAAATGATTATTGACTCTTGTTGGAAAACCAGGGTCAACATGGGCATCCAACAAAGTCCAGTGTAGTCTAGCATCAAAATTATCAATCCATACTAGAGGGAGGTCTCACCATAGATGTGTTTCCAGTCAGGTACAAGGAAATGAGAGATTAATCATATTAAGTACCACTAACTCATCAACATCTAAAGTTCATTACCTTACTCTTATTACATTCTGCAATTGATAGTTTCATATTTCTCATTCATACTATAACTAAGAATGAATTATAAGAAATCAACATATAAATATCATCCAAATAAACCATAGAGACAAATACATTCAAAACATGGGGCATCATATTACCCCATTCCATAATCACTAGTAAACACATTTTCTCTTCCACAACACACCAACATATTTCTCATATGGCATCATACGAACAAAAACTTAGTATTAACTATAACAATCAATTATAATCAACTAACCGCCTATCATCATTGTTTCTTCTAGTAATCAACCCTTTCCCCTAGCCTTTGAGGGATATATATAATTTCATCATGTAGGCATCTTTGACAATATAAAAAACATTAACTAACTTAGTCCACTACATTATCACAATCCATCATACATAAACACAATATAGCCACCTAAAGTCACAAAACTAAGGTTTCTTTCTCACAAGTCTAGTCCATCATTGAGTTGATGAACTCTCATTTATTTCTCTACATGGTGCCATAATAATTGTTCAAGTGTTGCACTAGAATTGATTACCATGTATTCCAAAACCAAAATGAAGGGTTTAACAAGCCCCAACTAAATTTATTGACTCACCCTCAAGAAATTTTTTTATGTGTTTCTTCGTTTTTTCCTTCACTTTGGCTACTCTAATTTTTTTTATGTAACTACCTTTCACAGATAAGGATCCAAATCTAGTACCAAAGCAAGTTTTTGAGCTCTAAAGTTTTGGAAATATTCCAATATCGTGACCACTTACCTAAGACAATGAATCCCTCATGATAAAATATTGAGCTTTCTCAACATTAGGTGTGGGGGTCAAATATGAAAAACAACTAACCACTCTCCTTTATTAAAGGAACATAATTATTGAAGATCCAAATACTGAGCTTGGGCATGTGAGAAAAAGTTTTGCAGCCTAGTCTTATCTGTCAAAGCAACATCATGCATTATTGCTAACTCATCATTAACCCTTTGTACCTTTTCTAGCATTTTATTGTACTTTGGAGGAGGATAGGTGGGGGTATAGGATTCATTGTTCAATTGTTTAATAATATCCCATAAGTCAATAATAGGTTTCTCCTACAACTAAAATAATCCTATCCAATCCTATGATGTGTTGTGTATAGTCAAACTTTTAGTGGAGGCCACCTGTAATTTTTGTCACACATATTGTCCCTAATCAATTAATGGATTCACTCTTCCCATTAATTGATGAAGCTTATGAGTGTCATGACTACACTCAAAATCTAGCCCCAATTGTAAATCTAGGTTCTCTTGTCATAGCTTCTCCATGGGAGAGTGAGCATAATCTAAGCTCTTGACTAGTTTTTGATCATGGAATTATTCATCCAATTAAGGATCCACTTGGTTACCACAACTATAGCCACATTTTTTCTAATTGTAACCATACTTGTTCCAAGTCATATTCGAAGGAGAACCTTGCTTGTCTCTATATGTCCCTATCAACAAGGACCTCATCTAATGGAAGCTGGACGCATTGGTTGGTTTATTGAAGTATGTTGTAACTCTATTCAAATTGAACTACCATGCAACACCTCCTTAATTGTAATTGTAGTATTGCACACCAAATATTTTGATCAAATAAGCATTGACAAATTCTAGGTGCACTAATTGTGTTGGGCCATGATTTCCTGGAAGACACAAAGTTAGGGGTAGAACACTAGTGACAAAGGGGTTTGAATTATCCAATTTCTTTATCGTTGAGTCCACTTTTGTATACAACCAAGTAGAAACATTGTGAATTCTCTCCTCAGTATCAATTGTGATACATTGGACTATTTTGAATTTTTTCTTGCAAACTTGCAACATAAACGTGCAATAGTCATGATTTATAGAAAACCATTCTACTATTTCCATTAATGTGCACAAATGATCCAAAGTTGAACATGGTGAATCAATAAGAATTTGTTGATGTGACACTTTTGGAGTGGACACTGGAGGTGTACCTTTATCATCAACAAAATGTTGTGTGAGAATATCTGGCTATGTAGTCATGCCTCAACATCAACCGTTTCTTTATATTCAAGAATACTAACTTCATCTTCTAGAAAATCATCAATTCCCATTGAATGATTCTCTTAATCCTCATCATCATCATCACTTTCACTGCCCAAGTTCCCAATGACACTATGGCCCACAACTCCACAATCATAAAAAAAATATCCTCATCTTGAGTTGTCTCCCTAGTATCCAAAGGAACAATGTGCATACATGAGGAAGGACTCTATATAACAAACACCTATTCATTCTCAACAAAAGCATCAGAAATGCTTGAAGGGGATGAATGGTCATCATTAAGGATATGCACAATTTGAGGTATAAGTTCTTCGGTTTGCATGGTCATCCCTTTAAATTCATTAGATTCATATTGCTCTTATATATTTTGTACCAACCTAATTGAACTCCTAACACTAGAAGTAGGAGAGGGAGATTACCCACAAATCCAAAAATAGAGCTTGACAACAATCTGGTAGGAATTTTTTATTTCAATGGAAGGGATGACACTACATTGTTGAGAGGATGTCTCGATCTTTATTTTTGAGCCAAATTGTTCCCTTTTTTGTTCATGTCCCATCTTGAAAATTCATTAGGAAATTTATGAGTGACAATATTTGGTAGAATTGATTATTATTTTGTTTTCAAGTGAGTAGCACCACTAGTCAACCCTTGTTCATAAGGGTCAGGATTAGAGTTAGATATAGACCCATCACCCTTCACACCTTTATGTTTCCTTATAACTTCAAAACATGACATAGCTTTCTTCCCCATTACCCATCTTATAGGACCCACTAACACCTTGGGAAGTACATAGACAATTCCTGAAGAGGTATATGTCTTGCATACTCCCATCCATGAACACAATTTATTATTTAATGGTTGCTCAATTAATAAAAATGGAAGAGATGATACCCATATTTTGTCCTTAACTGCAAGTATAGGTTTAACACAGGTGTTGTCATAATCAATGTTGAAGAGCAACTTTCTACAACCTGCATCAATTAAATATTTGGGAACCTAGATAGACTCCCTCATGTAAATAATCATCATATTATAGCACTATGAAAACACAATGTCATCTACCATTTCTAGCTATTTATTTATTTTCTGCATACTTTTTTATATCTAGAATATTACAAGTGGTATCAGAGCACCTTCCTCGATAGAAAATTGTGGGTAAATTTTTTTCCAGGGTAGAGGCGTATTATGGTGTCTTTAAGATACAGAGATCTATCATTACACGCATAAACCCACGGTCGGGGATTCATACATGCGGGAAATACAAGTGGTACTTAAGCGCACATCTGTTGGCCACCCTTGTAACCCCTGTTGGTACCCCTTCAAGTGGTAGTGCATCAGACAACACATGTATATGGATCGGCCTAGATCTCCTGAATCCCTCCATAGATAAACCGATTGGTTGCCTGATTGTTACAGTGCCACCGAGAACAACACTCGAGAAGATACTCTCTAGTACCTGGATAGTCGACTAGTATGGATAAGGGCACGATCTAGCCTCTTTAGTTTGTTCCCTGAGATATTGGGTCGAGTACTACTATTGGACCCCTCACGTATATCAGAGATCTATAGCACAAGGAAAACCCTTGTCTATAGAACCCATGAATACCTAACTTGTGGGGACATAAACAAAAACAAAACAAAAAATCTCATTTGTCGTGCAACTGTGTCTCCTGCATTTGAGTTGCCAAATTACTACACATTTCTTCCTGTTAAGCATTTGGGCATTTAATCACTATAGTATTCTTCAGATCAGAGTATAACTCCGCAGGTTAAAAAAAAAAAAAAAGGAGTCTAGATCCTGTTGGCACCATTATTTGAGACCTATTCCATTGGATTTATCTCTTCACCCTTATCTCATTCATACCTATCATTTTTCAGCAATTTTTTTTTTCTGTGTGACCCAGCCAACCCCTTTTCGGTTCCCTCATCATCATAGCCCATACCCATATCCAAGACTTGGAAGGTCACTTCAACACCTTGTACTCTAATTTCACAGAGACCCAACAAGAAGTGAGACAACTCAGTGCCAATATTGCCACCATCAATAAAAACATGCATTCCTCCATCATCACCTTAATCGAGGAACTAAAAAAAAAATAACTAAACATATTGAATCTGTCACTACGATGATCTGCACCAAGCTACATATCCCTGTAGATACTCCCTTATCTGACCCACCTTTGCATACCGAAGGTGAAACTTCCTCTCATTCCAAGAATTTTTAGTCCCATCACTTTCAGCGTGGCCTATGCCTTCCTCGTGTGGATGTGACCAAATTTGATGGCTCGGATCCCATTGGCTGGATAACTCAAATGGAACATTATTTATCTTTGTACAACATTACGGATGAGTTGGCCAAACTCTGGTATGGTGTTCTCCATATAGATCAAGAATGTTGGGAATGGTGGAAATGGAGAAAAAATTATCGCCAAGGGTATGTTGCTTGGACACACTTTGTGGTAGATCTTTATTAACACTTTGACACTGACACCAACCATTTAGGTTGTTTGACAAATTTTAAACAATCTAGCCTCAAGGATGAGATTTGTTCCCATGTCCTCATGGCTCGGCCTTAGAGTTGGGTGGAGGCTACTAAAAGAGCTAAGGAATCACAATAGGTTGTATCTTCTCAAAACCGAAAACCCACCTTTGCTCCTCGCACTAAAATAGTAAATCCAACTCCTCCTTCTACTCCACTAAAGATCCAAAAATTGACCAGGGCCAAAATGGTTGAACGCCAACTCAAAGGCCTTTATTATTGTGATGACAAACATTTTTCGAGACACAAGTGTAAGGAACAAAATATTTTTATGGCCATCTCAGAGGATGTTGAGGCTCCCCTTATGTCCATGTCACCTGAAGCCACTGACATAATCCCTCCCTCAAACCCTCCCGAAGTAGAACTGATCATTTCCCTAAATGCTCTCATTGGCTTCTTTTCTCCCCAAACCCTCAAGCTAATTGGTCACATAAAGTATAGGAAGGTCATCATTCTTGTTGATAGTGGAAGCACCCATAATTTTATTCATCGCCGCATTTCCAAAGAAACTATATCCATGCAGTCAATAATTTCCAAATCATGATTTCCAATGGTGGGTCGATAAAATGTGGAGGGCGTTGTGAAAATTTGCATCTCCGAATTGGTGAATACCACCTGAAATATCATATGTTTGCTATCAACATGGGCGGTTGTGACATTGTGTTGGGTGCATAATGGATAAGGACTTTGGGTCCCATTCTCATGTATTTTAAGGAATTAACCATGCAATTCGACCAAGAGGGACAAAAACATAAGTTCCAAGGCATCATTTTCGGTTCCCCAGAGATCATTAGTTCCCATCACATGGAAAAGATGCTCAAAAAGGGTCATTATAGAATTATTGCAAAACTCCATGCCATACAAGAAACTGAGACACCCTATGTGCCGCAGGACCTCCAATCCATCCTCTCTAAACATCAAGAATTTTTTCCACTCCCCAGGGACTCCCTCCTTCCCATGGTGTTCATGATCATTCCATTCCCCTTGTCCTAGGAATCCTTCCTCCCAATATTTGTCCCTATCATCACCCTTTTCCCAAAAAAAAGAAATTGAGAAATGGTTCAAGAACTGCTCAACGCAGGTGTTATCTGCCCTAGTACGATACCCTACTCTTCTCTTGTGGTCATGGTCCTTAAGAAATAAGGTTCTTGGCACATGTCTCCTAACTTTCATGCCCTCAACAAACTCACCATTAAAGAAAAATTTCCCATCCTTGACATTGATGACCTCTTGGATGAATTAAGTGGTGCCCAGTTCTTTACTAAACTTGATCTTCTTTCTGGCTACCGCTAGATCCGTATGAAAGAGGCAAACATTCCTAAGACTACCTTTAGAACTCATGAGGGCCACCATGAGTTTTTGGTGATGCCCTTTGGCTTGTGTAATGCTCCCTCCACTTTCCAAAGCCTCATGAATCATATCTTTTGTCCTTTTCTCCATCATTTTGTCTTAGTTTTCTTTTATGATATCCTCATCTATTGCAAAACCTGGACAGACCATATTTCTCATGTGGATCGAGTTCTCCATCTACTCTCTCAGCACCAAATTTTCCTGAAACAATATAAATGTGCTTTTGGTGCCTCAGAAGTCGAGTACTTGGGTCATCTTGTTGGCAAGGCTGGCGTCAGGGTGGATCCTAAAAAGATTGAAGCTATGTATAATTGGCCTCACCCAAAGACTCTCAAAAGATTGCATGGATTTCTAGGCTTAACAAGTTATTATCGCAAGTTTGTTAAGAATTATGGAAAGATTGTGGCACCTCTCACTGCACTCCTTAAAAAGAAGTCTTTCACTTGGACTCCAACAGTTGCTCAGGATTTTCAAACCTTGAAGATGATTGTCCTAGAATGTGATGCTTTAGGGAAAGCAATTGGAGATGTCCTTATGCAAGAGGGTCGAACTTTGGCCTTTACCAACAAACAATTGTCTGAGTGAAATTTGGGCAAATCAATCTATGAGAAGGAAATGTTGGTTATTCTACATGCCATTGATATTTGGTGCCCTTATCTATTGGGGCAATGCTTCCAAATTAAGACAGATCATCAAAGCCTCAAGTATTTTTTAGAATAATGCATTTCCTCCCCAGAGCAACCAAAATGGGTGACTAATCTCTTTGGATATGATTATGAGATCATTTACAAGAAATGAAAAGACAATGTCGTTGTTGATGCACTTTCCAGAAAATATGAAGATGAAGGGTCCCTTTTTTCTCTCTTCTTCATTGTACCAGATTGGCTCCAAGTTTTTCGCCATGAATGGCTACACAATCCCAAACGTTCGCATTTGATACAATAATTGCAGTCCAATTCTCCAATTTCCCCAGGTTACTCTTAGCTCCAAGATGAGATTCGATACAAAGGCCATTTGTATTTAAGTAAACAATCAAAACTCAAATTCACGGTACTTTCTAAGCTTCATGCTACACCAACAGCTAGGCACTCTGGGTTTACCAAAACCTATGACAGGGTCAAATGTTCTTTTTTCTAGGATGGTGTGAAACATGACGTTCGTAATTTTGTGGCTGAATGTTATGTGTGTCAACGCGAAAAGGGAGAAGAGGTCAAATCTCCTGGAACACTACAACTGCTTCTGATTCCACCTTCTATTTGGCATGATATCTCTATGGATTTTATTGTAGGCTTACCTAAATTAGGCAATAAATCAATCATCATGGTGGTAGTTGATCATATTTCCAAGTATGCTCATTTATGTGATCTTCAACACCCATTTACAACATCCATTGTGGCTCAACTTTTCATGGATTAGGTATTCAAGCTTCATGTCATGCCACATTCTATTGTTTCTGATTGCAACCCAACTTTCACTAGCAATTTTTGGCAAGAACTATTCAATCTACAAGGCACCCAATTCCATCTCAGCACATCTTATCATCCCTCGACCGATGGTCAAACTGAAGTTGTCAATAAGTGTGTGGAAAAATATTTGAGGTGTTTTTCCTCGGAAAGGAAAAAACAGTGGGCTCAATGGTTACCACTAGCTGAATGGTGGTACAACACTTCGTACCATATAGCTACCTTCATGACTCCTTTTGAAGCGGTATATGGAAAAAATCCACCTTTAGTTCTCTCATATTTTCCAGGTGTCTCGAAGGTCCAGGCAATTGACCAAACGCTTATAGTTTGAGAGGCTATTCTTCATACCCTCAAAGAGAATTTGGTCATGGACAAGAATTGCATGAAGCAACAAGCAGATCAAGGTCACTCTAAACATCAATTTGCATAAGGGGATCATGTGTTTCTTTGACTGCAAACTTACAAGAAAATTACTTCAAGGTTGACCATTGTCAGAAATTGGCGCCCAAATTTTATGGTCCTTATATTGTTCTCAAGCATGTGGGACAGGTGGCCTATCAGTTAGATTTGCACAGTCATTCTAAGATCCATCTTGTTTTTCATGTTTCCTTCTTGAAGAAGGTGATTGGAAATAAGTGCCAAACTCAAACCAACCTTCCCAAGTTGGACGAAGAAGGCTCCATTTGGATACAACCAAAAGCACTTTTGGACCGACGTGAGTGCCGTCTGCGTCAGTGAACCATCAAGGAAGTTCTATTCCAATGGAAAGATACAACTCCAACATATGCCACTTGGAACCAGCTACCATTCTGCAACAATTTCCACATCTCAAGCCTTGATGACAAGGTTGTTTTTAAGGGGGAGGACATGTTAGGACCTAACCCCTCACATAGTTAGAATAATATATTTCGATGTAATAAAGGTCAATATTAATAAGGCATAGAAATAAGGAAGAATAGGTCCAATGTAAGAAGACCTAATAGAAGCTTCCACTTATAGAAGGATCTTCCTCTAGATGATTCTTTTGATAGACATATTTAGTATAAATAGGAGTCGAGGGTATGCAGACTTTTGTCTTGGATATTATTGTAATAGAGCTTTCTCTGCCGGAGGTTGCCCCCTCAAAGAGGCAAGTGAACATTTCTCTGAGTAATCAAAGTGCTCTTTCGGGTGTTATTCTAGTATCATTTTGGTATTATTGTGGTGATGTTTTGGTTATATTGTTGTTCATCTGCCATTTCTAGATATTTATTTATGTTCTGCATGCTTTTTTATATCTGGAATATTACATGGACCTCGTCGGGGACATGCGTTGAAAAATGATCAAGAGCAGCCTGCTCTGATACCATTGATCCAGATTGTAATCGGAATGAAATGAAAGCAAAGATATTAAAATGAAATGCTCATGAAAAATTCCAGAAATAGAGAAATACAACAATACTTGATTTCTATTAATGAAATAATTGTAAATAGACTGTAAAAACACAGAGTGCAAGACTCGCTAGAATGGTGGCAACTTTATCTCTGAGAAGAGATGTGACAGCTATGCTCATTTGAAAGAAGATGATTACAATGAGGCTCTGAAGGCCTTTTTATGATAAACATGAATTCCAAAACCCTAGACATCCAAAAACCTAACCCTAGGAGATGAAACACCAAAAGTCATGTGGGACATGTTTGGGTAAGTTAGTACATTAACTTCCCGTGGTCGTAAATTTTGCATACAATCTATGTTTTAGGTGTGTGATAGCTTGTTAGAAAGGTCTTTTCGATAACCATGCATTGCATCGTCAAACTCTGACCCCGTTTACAATTTGACTATGGCGAACCAAAAAAAACATTGTTTAGTGCCCCAAAACGGCCCTGGAAGTACATCAAGATGTGCTAACATGAAAACATACAAAATAAGCCACTTGGATTAGGTGGGAGGCCACCAGTATCCACCTGGAAGATGTGTATGGATTCACACAGCCCTGAAAGTGTAGAACCCATAATTACAAAGAAGTACAAAAGCACATGTTGCACTAAAAACTAAAAAAAGGAGCCGGTTGGAACATGTGGATGGCCACCAGTATCCACCTAGATCAGGTAGACTCTATATGGCCACAAAAAACCATGATGTAACCCACTAATAAAAAAATCCATGCAACAAAAGTTTTCTCTAATATTCCCAAATGTAGGGACTTCCAACAAATTCATGAGGGTGGAAGTCCATAGTAGCTCAAATTTAGGATTCCAAGCATAAGACACTTCCCCATTCAACAAGGTAAACCAGTTTTGTATATCAATAACTATAAATTTGGGATCTTGTCAATTTCTGTTAGGTCATGGTAAATCATCTTTATAATCTCTACCCAACCCTTTAAATTTCCCAAAACTTGGACTTGAGGTTAACCACTTCATCAAAAACAACTTCCTTGTGCTCGATGCTTGAATCGTTGGTGCAAATGGATTCTTGCCATTGTGGGTAGTATTGATTTCCCCCACTTGTGCCAAGATATTTGGAATTAAAATATTCTCTTTCCCATAGAAAATTGACTATCAATCTATAATTATGCAAGGTTGTACTGTTCCATTAATCCTAGCAGTCACCCTATTATATTTCTACTATCACCCAACTCTTATGACTCATCCCAAAACCCTAAAAATAATCAAAGTGGATACATGACAACATATGCATGGTTAACTTCCATATTCTCACTTCTGACTCTACCTACAACTTGTGTTTCATTCAAAAAAATGGACTCTCACCCAAAATTCTACTTGATAAAACTAGAACCCTCTTAAGAAAATGATGTATAGATTGGTGCATCATAGATTCCCCCCTAACCACAAACTTAGTTTGACATAGACTGAAAAAACAAATAAAAATTTTCAAAAATGGGTACAACCCTACTCTAGAGTTTGAATGGGTAATGCAAAACACCAAAATGGTAAAATGCATAGCTTACTATTGGCTTGAAGCACAATAATGAAAACCAAAAAGGATGCAGCATAACCTAAAGGAATCCTCTGAATAAGGATACTGGATAAATTTATTGAGAGGCAAGGGTAAAAGGATTCAAGAAAGTCCCATTCACCCACCCCAGATGAAGTATTTCATCCTCATGAACCAAACAAATAACAACAAAACATCTAATTTTTGCAACCAAGAAAGGGACCAACCAATGCATATGTATAATTTCTCAGTTTTTAAGCTATTTGTTATCATAGATTAAAATCATATCTCATTTGACAAACGCCTCAATATTAATGTGTCGAGCATGCCATGCATTTTGTCTTTCCTTCTCCACTATTAAATTTAAATTTCCCTGAAATCTTGTCTTCCTCAAGCTCCATCAGTTCGGTTAAGAATTTCATAAGTGAATCATCTTTAGACAAGCATTTCATAAGTGAAACATCTTTAGATATCTGTGTGACATGAGAAATAAAAATATTGGAGACCACAAATTCCATTAGATCATTTCTTCATGTCCATAGACCAATTGGAATGTATCCTTGTTGGTCAGGGGTTTAACGGTGGTACAGTAAGCCCAAAATATCGCTAGAATATTGTTGTCTCATCCCTATCATCTAATTGATTCATTGAGAACACCTTCATTAACCCACGATCTTGTATCTTATTAAATGGCTCAACTATACCATGGATCATGAACTCCTATCTTATTAAATGGCTCAACTATATGGATCATGAACTCCTTGGTGAGATTTTTTTATCATTGTGATGATAAATTAGTGCCCTTGATCACTCACCAATCTTCTTAGATATTAGATAGCCGAGCAAGGTAATAAATGATGAAAAATTAAAGGAGCAATGGTATTAGTTGAGCAATCTTTAGTGGGTGTTTCTTCTACACATCGAGTTAGATACTCAATTGTGGTAATGATGTATCGAGCTCTTGAGTGATGAGACAGGGTAATAATAGGCCCTATGCAATATATATCACATTTTAAAAAGTGTTAAAGTAGCATTACTGAGTGAAATGTAATCTCATCTCTCCATGAGGGCCTTGTAATCCTCTAACATGCATCGCAACCCTTCACACATTCTTTGGCATCCTTACATATAGTAGGACACTAGAGGCCAACCTATAACACCTTGTGGACTATAGCCTTTCCACCAAAATGACCTGCCATGATTCCATTATGGAATTCCCACAAAATACAAGATCATTCATGATCCAAAACACGGTGCCTAGTGATGCCATTGCTATCTATATTGTAAATTTGTCCTAAAATCAATTGATAATCAATAGCATTAGACACCAAGTCCCTCTTTTGAGTTGTGGAATTTTATTAGGGTTTTCACCTATAGTTAAAAATGATTCAATTTTCTCCAAGTAGTTGGGTATGGTATTGACCTGTCTAGCAACTAATCATTGATTACACAACCACACTTCTAGGTTTAATCCTTGAAAAGTGGTTGGGTCCCACATTAGGCTCACCTAGGTTCACAAAAAATTCAAAATCAAATTATTTAAATAACAACAACCATTAGTAGATTTGGCCTTCTCAAATATGCTTATTGATTAGATACTTAAGCATCGAATGATCTATGAAAAACTTGAAGTTTCTACCCAATATGTAGTGATGAATATTTTGTAGGAAATACACCAATGATAGCCAAGTCTTCTCATTTCATTGTGGTATAGTCATGTTCAACTTGGGACAACTTGTAACTAGTAAAATAAATAGGATAGCCCATGTGTCCCTCACTTGGTTCCACCCTAACAACACCAACAACTATGCTTGAGGATTCTACATTTACATGAAATTCTAGAGACTTCCATTTGGAAAACACCAATATCATATCACTAACCAATTTTTCCTTCAATACATTAAAAGAGGCTTCATACTCATCAATAGATTAGAATGCATTTTAATTCTTAAGAGTCTTCTCTATAGACTTTCTAAAGGATGGACAGTTGCATATGAATTGCTTACAATATCCTATATGAACCAATGTGGATATTAAAATATGTACACTAGTTGGGGTAGAAAAATATACAATTACGAAATTTTAGTTGGGCCAACCAACACACCTTCTTTGTAGACAATATGCCCCAATATAGTGGCAAAAGGGGTGTAGACTCACACACATTTTCATATTTAAATAAATTATCCATAATCCCATGCATCATTAAAACATTAATTTCAACATTGTCACATGATATTTTAATAATCCATATATAGTCTAGTTATCTAGCTAAACTTCAAGAAAGTTGTCGATGTAGTCCTGAAATGTCGCACTCACTATTTGAAAAAATACATTGGGAGTAATTGATATTTGAGGGAATCATTGTCTAAGTAGATGATCCCTATACTATAGAAAAGATGGTCTTATCCTTATTATGTTTAGCAATGTGACCCCATCGATACCCTGAAAAACCATATGAATGAGTATGCCTCTTTCCCACACCTTGGTCCAACATTTCATCACTAAATGGTGTAGGAAAAGGGCCATGTACACATGATGCATTTGGACTCCTAAAATCCACAGATACCCTAATGTCTTCACTATCCTTATTGTTTTGAATCACAATATGGATAATCTAATCTAATTCCTCAATAGGAAAAATAAGGCCCACTGCAAGCATTCTATCAATTTCATCCTTAACCATCTCATTTACCTTAGGGTTCAATCAGTAGGGGCATTGCTTTATAGCCTCAGCATCCAGTTGCATCTCAATCTCTCATTTGATTCATTCATCTCTCTAAGCTCTCCTTTGATTCCTTTCATATATGTGAAGCTATGTGGGAAACAATATTCATAGTCCTTTAGTAGTGTTGCAATATCAAAGACAATCCAATCATCTTATTAATATCCCATAGACGATATCTTAGGCTTCTCCTTTGTCCTAATATTTATATTCTACAAATTTATAGGGGTGTAACATACTTTAACATTCATCTCATCTCCAATCTCCTTAAGATTTCCATAACCCACCGATTATTAAAAAGAGAGATGTCACAACTTTTATATGACATCCTCCTCATCCCCATTTTTCTCAACCTTGTCACAACATAAAATTTCTACTAATTCCATTTGTATTATCTTGGATCTACAACTTATCTAAAAAGAGAAATTGTTTAATGGCAAGAAAATATAAGGATTATTACTATTGTATGAGAAGGAAGGGAAAAAATTTATTGGACCCCAGTCTAGCGTTTTTTGTACCTTTTTCATTCTGCATGACGGTACCACACCCACAAAATTGGCCTCATGGTATACAAAAACTTGTGCACCTAGTACTACAAAGGATGACCCTCCCTTGCCCATTTCTTTGTGCAATTGTCAATGTGGACCATTGGGTTTAGTCTTCCCTTAATAGATTTTTGAAAATTAAACATACACTTCACATTCAATTACATGTCATGAATTTGAACTCAAGTGGTGGAATAAATATATAGTTCACAATAGGTTACACCAATTCCCCATCGGTTAAGCCTTCTGTTTTTAGTGTCCCACTAGTAAGAGTTCTCAAAGAAACGTCTAATGTAGGCACACATTGATCTTCTACAACTTGGTGTGCCATCTCCTATAGAAAATATTCCATATTCCCAATACCATCATAGATAGGAGGATCCTGAATGTTTATCCCAATCCACTGGAATAGCTTAACATAAGTGAATAATATTGTATATAATTCATGGTTTCAATATTTTCAATTACATAGGGCCTCCTTGAAATCATTATCAATGGAGTGAATACCTCTCTAGCTAACAGACCCATCTATTGTGGTGTTCACATAATACTCATTCCTTCTTATTGTCAAAATAAACATTTATGAAAGTAATATCCTTTCAAATGTGTCATCCATAGGCTCAATATATTGAGGTCCCTTATAGGGGTCTAAAATTTGCACCATTCAGGCTCCAATTGATTCACGGAACATACTCTCTTTCTTTAAACTAATTACAACATTGTTTTCAAATGGCCATTCAATCCATAGTAAAGAAGGGTAGGGATACTTCTCATCTACTATCTCGATTACTTTTAAGTTTGTAACTATTTTCACTCCCACCAAGTTGACTTTTACATTTTCTATCCTTCCATTTAGGAAAATTATATATCGATTGACCAAGTGTAACTAAATAAGAAAATAAGTTAGTATGGGATTCCTCACTATCTCCCAAGATTTATTGGGTAGAATTTTAACATCAAATCCCAAATCAAAGATCACATTCTTGACATCATAACCAATGATATGTGCATCCAACATGAACTCCCTTTACGTCCTTACTCTTTTCATCTTCACAATCCTTTTTGTGTTCCTTTCAGTTAGGAGGGCATTGATAGTAACTACATAATCTTCTCCAATGTTAATATGTATTCGAAATGAGGTCCACAACCTCTTAGTTAGGTTTTCACCATCCAATATTCTAACTAATGACTTAAGCAACTCACAAATGGCTTCCATAGAACTCTCCTATGTCTAATGTACTAGTCTTTCTCCACAACTCTTACCTACTCATGTAGTCTTTGGGATGGGAATTTGGGGTATAGCACTAGATCCCCAAGTTGTAGAAGAATTAGTATTCCTTGGCATATCTAATAATTCTTGGAAAAATATTTCTTGTTTAACTACATCAAACTTAGGTGCACTAGGGATGACTTTACTGATATATAATGGTGCTTGGATTACACTACATTCCTCTATATGGGTACCCCCTTGACTTACAACATTTATTATAAGGCTCAAAACTTATCCAATTATTCCAGGCTTGAAGTTAACCAAATTACATGTCCTTTGTTTCACTCACACTTCTCATTGTTTAATTAAGTTGGGGTAGTCCTTGCTAGCATGTATAATCACTTGAGAGTGACCACATATTGGCCTTCTTGGATGTGGGCAATCTCATAATTTATGTGTAATTTCATCATGATTGTAACTATAAAGGATTGGTACAATTATTCTACCATTTCTTCCTCCTATGTATGCACCTCCTTATCCTTTGCCTCCACCTCCCTACTATTGGAGGTTTTCTTTGACCAAAAAAAATTTCTTGAATATTTTTGGTAAGGCTTTATGGCCTTATATATCTTGGTTTCGCAAGTATTTGTTTTATTGAACTCACGATGCACAATCGTCAAGGTAGAAAAATACATTTTCAATCTCAAACAATGTTGTAGAGGGTGCCCATACTCCCTACAAATCTTACAATATTCTCTTAATGGAATTTCTAGTAAAGTGCCAACTAGAGGGGTCTACCCAACTCCCCATCTTAACAATGGACGTGCATTGGCATGGTGACTCTTTGTTTTGCAAGAATTACACCTGACTTTCTCTTAATTGGAATTTTCCTTTTTCTATCCCCTATATCTTTTCTATCATGACTACCAATTAGGTCTAAAATTGTGCTAATTCAAACATTTAACTTCATGCAGTTATTAGGGGGTTGTCAGCGTACCCTATAATCATTCTAATGGGTTTCTCTAGAGCCTCCTTCTGAGTTGCAACCTATTGTTGCATTAAAGGAATTTGGGTTAAACGAAGAAGACTATTGGGCCCGAGATATGATCACTTTTATGACAGTTATTACGCACTTTTGCCACATGTACATATGTGTTTTTCATCTTTTGAAGGAGATTTTTGAAGAATTTTATGATAAAACGATATGATCGACATAAGGTATGTATGATTCATGTTTAATGATTGTATCAAGCATAATTTATCATGTTTTCACGGTTCCAAGGATCTCATTCACGCTTTTTGATGTTACAAGGTGAAAATGCACTATGTTTCTGCTTCCAGCACTCAGTTCGGCACTCATTCTAGCACTCGTTTCGGTACCCAATCCGACACTCCTTCCAACACTGCATATTGCACAAAAACGGAGGCCGACTTGGCGGTTATGGTATTGGCGGCCAATGATGGGCAAATCAGAAACGTGGGTTTTGTTCATCCTTATCCCCTCCAACTACTAAACTCTTGACAACTCGTTTTTGGGTTGTTATGGTGGGTGATTATTGGCTYGCTTTGTTTCGGYAGTTAGGGCACCATTAATGAAATTTGTCAATTTTAGAAGTGGTTTGAACCTCCTGTGATTGACCACTTGGTCTGTAAACATTATAAATACCACCRTGGTGGTTAGATAATTGTTAAGTAGTAGAAGAAGTCATGTGTTAGAGCCAAAAATGATTTTGGCTCTGTTTTTGCATTTTTCAATTGCCAGAATTGTATAAAACTGTGTTTCTACGTTTTAATGGTGAATTCCTTTTGTTGAGATCATGGTGTGCTTTTAGGGAGTGACCACGACTTGCTTGGGGGCCCACCAATAGTCTGGTAACTGTCTTTGTGTTGTTTATGCATTTCATAGTTTAGTTGTTCTCTTTATTTCCTGTACATGCATTTTTATTACGTTAATTAGTTTGTTGTTATAATTTAATTGTTTTTACTCTCTTTTGTAGGTTAGTATGATGAATTGTGTTAGCATGCATTAATCTTGTAGTTAGGAACGGATCTGCAGATCCCTAGACTAGCCCCATGTGTAGTTAGATATTAGATTACGTTTTCATTTATAATTTTAGAATCAAGTTTAAAACAGAGTTTTAATTAGAATAGAACAGAGTTTTTAATTGAGCTTTATGTGACAAGGATTTGATGGATGGATAGGATCAATTTCATTCTTTAATCATAGCTTGCTTATTTCATTTTTATGTAGAATTGGCTTAGCTAGTTGTTGGTTAATATAATTGTTAGTTTACTTTTAATTTCTGTTTTTAAGCATTTCTTTATTGTAGTTTGAATTGTTAGAATAGATGTAGTATAGTTTCATTTATGTAATTTCCTTTTCTAGAATTAAATTGCAATTATATTTCTCAGTTAATGGTTTAATCTAGTTTTGCTTACATAGTATAGAAGTATAATGACGATCTCGTTATGTTGATGGTTAATATATGAATATGCAGGGTATTTAGCATTGCTTTGTCATGGCTAAATTCTCATTGGATTGTTTAATCCATACCTTTCACTTTGCCATTGAGATTAGTGTTGAGCTTATACCGCTTGAATTGTCCTTTGTAGTCAAATGCCATCGAGATATCATCTGACACCGAAGACATTCACACAACCACCAGCATTATATTTGAATTGTCATAGGTTAAAAGATAGTTTTCTTGTTTTCGTAGATTAAAGATAGTTTCTTGCTTTCGTAGATTAGAAGAGATAGTTTTCCCGCTTTCATAGAGATGGTTTCTTGCTCTCATAGATTAGAATAAAGTTTTATTGTTGTTGTAGGATAGATAGACTTTGCTTTGATAGATTAGATAATAGTTTGCTTATTATAGATTAAGCATTAGTTGGTAGTTTTTCTTGCTTTCAATAAAATAGATTTCCTTTCATGCATTAGAAATAGTTTTGCATTGAGCATTTAGTCCAGTTGCCTCTTAGATTTCCTTTCATGCATTAGAAATAGTTTTTCATTGATCATTTAGTCCACTTGCCTCTTAGGCTAGATAGTTGTTCAATGAGAAGTTTTAATTTGATTGCTTGCAGTATTTAGTTGTTTTTGCTTACTTGTCTATTTGCTTTAGTAGGTTAGTTAGTTGTCTTTGCTTATTTGTCTATTGCTTTAATAGGTTAGGTAGTTGTCTTTGCTTACTTGTTAACTTGCTTTAGTAGGTTAGTTAGGTGTCTTTGCTTGCTTGTTTATTTACTTGCTTTCATAGGATAGTTTCTCATTGAATGTAGGTTTGCAAGTTAAAATTGTTTGCTTTGGTTATTTTCTTATTGTTATGCTTAAATAGTTGCTTATTGCTTACTGTTGAATTAGTTTTCTTTACATAGGGTTTTACTTGCTTTCTTAAAGAACTATCCATCGATCCTTGGCCCAAAATTACTTAGGTTACATAGTTTCAAATTGCTTAGTAGGGTTTTCTCATTAGATAGCTTTGCTTGAGTAGATTAGCCTTACACAACTACCTTCCTTAGCTAGACTATACTTCTACCATCCCTTCTACCTTTGGCATATATTTTGCTACAACTCTAAGTTTACTTACCCCGGGTTGACAATTTAATTGAGGGTTTTTAGTGTGTTTTTAGTGCATATATAACACCCATCAAAGACCACCCAATGATCCATTTTTAATTTTAGGTATCATGGATTTGATAATTCAACTAACTCATTAGGTCCTTAAATCTTTGATCATACTCCCAAGAAGATTCCTCCACTAATGGATAGATATCCTTCAAACCATCAATAATTTTCTACTTAGATTTAGGCTTCTAAAACTCAATAGTAAATTGTTTTTTAAGTTCATCTAATGTATGGGAAATCCCTCGTGGATTTCTTTCACTACCACATTTTAGGTCAAATCTTGACATTGATATCCACATTTGATGAAAAAAACATTTTTTTAGTGAAATTTCATGATTTTTTTAATCATTTTTCTCCAAAAAGTGTTGTTTAAGTGATGTGATGTGTGATGACAATTAATCTATGTTCATTTGGTGATATTCAACTTTGAGTAATCAATAAATTTCCATGGATATTCCGCTCAAAAAATTCATCGCAATAGATCTTACAAGTTTCTGCAAACTCTTAGTTTCACAGTGTTTTAGTTAAGTTTAAGATTATTACATCAAATACTGAAATAAGCCAAGACAAAAAAAAACAAGATAAAATAAAAAATACCACACCATTCATATAATGAACACAAGATGTACCCTTGGAAACCCAATATGGGAAAACACAACGAGAAGGCAAGCCAGACTATGCCTTTCTCTTTTCTTCTCAAATATGAAATGAAAATAGAAAGAAAGTTGAACTCACTAGCGAGTTTCCATTGACATTGTGGCCTAGAGGGATACTACAAGGTCTTTGTCTTCCTATGTTCTACTCCAATATCTCATTCCTTTTCTCTACTCAACTATGGAATAATAATCAATACAATAAGAAAGGAACCCCTTCCTTTCCTAGTGGCTTTATATTTAACATATCCTCATATCCATCTAGGGTTAGGGTTATGGATTTTTCATGCCCCAAATATTGATTAAAGTAATGGTTTTGGACCCTCTAGAAACTTCACAAAAGTCCACATGTAACTTGTAACGTACCCAATACCCTATATTCACCATTGACGATAGGGGGCACTTCTTAAACCCACAAATTTACATAATGTTTTTGCTCTGATACCTTTTCATCACATTCATATTCATATAATTGGGATGCATCCACATTTTATAGATCTTCTACCACAATTGCTCACTATCCTACTATCAATTGATAAATCCATGCTTATTCAAACACCAATATATGATTCATAGATACAAATGCAGGGTTATACATGCACCTAAAACAACATTCAACTCATAATATAGTCATCATTAATTCGCATATTCATAACAAAATCATACCACTTATCTATATGGGAAATAACCACCAATTGGATGCAAATGAAGGTTGTTCCACCCAATCATAGGCTCTCCATTGCTCATAATGTTTCTGCAACAAGGCCTCCCCCAAGTTGAGGTTATGAGTCCACAAGGACTAAATTGCCTATGGCGGGCTCTAATCCTCTCACACGACCCAATTTCTCATCATTTCATAGTCTATTAACTCGTACAACTATCCCAATCCACCAACTTTCTTTCCCCATCAATCTACACAACTGAAGAAATGTGATTTCCTTCTCTACCACAAAGTCCCTTGGGATATCCCACTTCCCTCTAGGGCTCCAACATAGACCTGCCATGAAATCTCTCTGCTAGGTACTCCAGATATTCTCATCTATAATGTAGTTTACTCAAGGACAATAATTTTCTTTTCACATGGGCATAAATTCCACATAGTTTTCATAACAGTCCTTTTCATAATTCTATTACATTCATAATATGGTAGCACAGACTCCAAGACAATCTCCCCATATAATGAATGTGAAATGTCCCTTGTATTCCCAAAATTCATGGAATATAATTTCATGATTATGATGAGGCACATGTCTTTAAAGGAAGCCCACATATCTTACTTCCTCCACTAACTCCAAGGTCCAAAAAATTAGGAAAATATAAGACAAAGGACTTAGGCTTGGGATCAAAAGAATTTTTTTTTTTTGGCCCCTCCTTGAGCACCCTAAGCCCCTTTTCTTTCCTCTCTTATAGAACCATATCCCCCCATGTTTTTTGTCCTTGTATATCTACAACTTGTTATGTATATTTTTATTGTTCTTCAATGTGCATTTACATATTACATCATTTGTCCCTAATCCATTTGTTGTATAACATATATACATTTCTAATATGGGGATCAAAAGTAGGGTGTCACATTCCCCTCCCTCTATATTGTTCACCGTCCATAGTGCACATCACCATTGTATACAATAATTTTACATCAAAATGTTAAAATCAATGTGGGTATTCCTTCCACATTGTATCCTCCAACTCTTCTACCATTTCTTCAGGGTTGTAATTCATCCATTAGACATTTATCCTGAGCACCATGATCTTCCTATCCAATATATATCGTATGTAGCTGGTAGTATCCTTCAAGTTACACACAAATATGCTCATAGGGATATTACATTCTTTTCCCCCTTGGAGTAACACCATCATTGGTGTTCTTATTTCTAGGTACTCAATTCATGTCCTCATTCTTCGATTATTACTTTAACAACCATCAATATATAGGCTCATTTTAGTCATTTTTATGTAGCAATTACATTATTCATAGAAGCTCTCAACTCCAAAATGTAAGCATGTATTTTAGAAAAAGTATGCAATCTTGTTTCAATACTTATCTGTATGGCTATTTCTTTGCTTCACAAAGTTTTCATGGGAAAGAAATCAACTCATTATTGTTTTTGAGATGTCCTTCTTGATTTCATCCATCATGCCACTTGAATCTTTCACAACAAATTCATTTAAGTTGCTTCTTCCTTGCCACACTCATCCTTCCAAGTTTAGGCATCCCCTTCTTTACTAAATAGTTCCTTAGTAAATCCATCTTGCCAAGGTTTTCACATGCAAGAAGAATGCCAACTTACTACCAGACATCCATTGGAAATATCTCATCAATGACTTGTGATAAACAACAACTTATGTATAAATAATTCAGAGCAATAAATCCACCTATGGTATTAGAGTATGCAATATAAGCGTGGTATAAACTATAAATAATTTAGTGGAAGAAATAATGAACTTTCATTCACTTTAAAAGGTGCCAATGGAGGAATAAAGCAATTCATTGTGGTTGAATTGGTCTTGAATGATACAATCAAACTTAATAGATAATTATCCTATGGAGAAGAGAATTCCATAATTGAATAATGTCCATGGACAACTAGAGATAATGGAAGAAGATGCCATAATGTGGATGCTTAGTTGATTGGAAGATATTGTAGTTCTAAGGGAATGATTATAGCACCAAATGAGCATGGATAATGAGAGATGAAGGTAGAGAACATTGAGTGCATTCCAAGTGTGAAATGGATAATAAACTAAAGAAGAACATAAGAAGTGTAGTGATTTCCATAATGGAAATATTAAGAAGGTGTATGAGAAGGAAAGTATATCTATGCTTGGTATTGTTTTCAAAAGAGAATGGAAATTTAAAGGAGACCATATGAATAAGGACATTAATTACAATGATGTGAAATGCTATAAGGTTTTGTTGAAGTTATAGTTGGGTGCAAAATAGTGTATACCATGGAGGAGACTATATGAAACTAAAAAAGACATAAATACAACATTACAATGTGTTGGAATGTTGAATAATGAAGTCAAGGCTGAGGCCAAAATGGCTAAGAAAGAAGAAAGTGATTAATAAGACTACAATGTCAATATTAACCTGAAGTAATACAAGTTACATCACCACAAGTGTTGGAAAGTGTAGACAAGTTAAAATTGGGGAATATTGACCTAGAAAAGGAAGTGGATGTTGAAAAAGTAATATTAATATGATATATGGGATGGAAATGTAGAGAGACCAAGTTGGATTTGGATGGAAAGTGTTGAGAAAGGGGAGCAACAATGCACATATGATCAAAGCAAGAGAACAAAATGCACAAGAATCCAATGGGATTTGAGGACAGGTAAATATAACAAAGGAACCTGGAAAATGATACATAAATATATAGGGTGCTAAGGAAATTGGTTGGAGAAACAAATGATGAACATAGACAACAAAGCATTCATGATAATGAGGGAGAAATCCATAACTCTTCTCTTTCTACTTTGTTATATTTCTTAATATTGAAAGAGTCACTATATGTATAATAGTTTTAAAGCATATGAACACTGGTAATGTTGAGATGCATATGCACTAGTAGGCATGTTGAGAGTTAATTGTTGGTGCATATAGATGTACTTTTATGTGCATATGGAAATTCTTGGGCATCTCTATCTCTCTCTCCTACCTGATCAATTGTTTTGTTATAGAGGCTCACATACTACTTTCACCAACCTCTTATATATATATATATATATATATATATATATATATATATATATATATATATATATATATATATATATATATATATATATATATATATATATATAAGAGGTTGGTGAAAGTAGTATGTGAGCCTCTATAACAAAACAATTGATCAGGTAGCATCCAATAAATTGATGGTATCCATGTAAGTATGAATTTGGTGTGCTTATGTTGCATAGATGCTAAAGGGAATTTAGGTGAGAATTCTCTCAATTATGATTTGATATCTAAATTGATATGTTTATTTGATTTGAATGCATTATGGGAAGAATATTCCACTTGATGTGGTATAGGTAGAATGACTTAGACATACAAAGGTTATTTAATATTTGAATGAATTCATATGAAATAAATGGCATGGAAAGTTGTGTTGGTTATGAGTTAATAACCAAGGTAGGTATGGAGATACAATCATGCTATAGAAGTGAATGCTAGGAGAGTTAGCTATGTTTGAGGCCATAATGTGGTTGAATATGGAAAGGTTATAGTGCTACACAAGTGTCCAATGGTCTCCCTACTTATATTGTTGTACTAGACTATAAAATTCTTGTGAACACTGAGAGCACCTATAGAGGGGAAGGTTTCTCGAGGGAATTTAGAGTAGAGAAGGAAAATGTCTTCTAGCATGCACGATGGATTATTTAGAAAAGGAGGAGTATATACCTAGTGTTGTGTTGTGATGAAGGGGAAGGTGTCTAGATGGTTGAAAAAGTACTAAGGAAGTGGTTGGATGATGTGTCGAGGTATTGGAAAGACCTTCAAAATCATCATTGTGGAATTCAATATACAAGAATATGTTATTTTTGAACCAATCCAAGGTTGCGTTGAGTAGGTGTGCATGAGTAGTGATGAAAGTGTCACAGTTATAGATATGCACACATACATGCTGACATATATGCTTGAATGCATTATTGTGTTATGTTTCATTGAAATTAATATGTTAATAGCTAAAATAATGGAATTTTTTCTAACTCGTCAATTTTGAGATCACTTCAGGTGTTGTTGTTTTCGTTGTAGTTCTTCCTAGCAGTGAATTCCCTTGAGTTCACAACAGAGAAATTCATGGCTACATGTGCCAGAGAGACCCTAATAAACAAATGGGATGCCTGAGGGATTAAGATAAATGAAGGGGTACATTCCTTGGGTTGGGCAGGTCAATAGGAAGAGAGTTGGAGGAATTTTGGGATATATGTAGGAGAATACCAATGGGTTGTGAGATTTAGAGCTGTGAGTGGACTGTTAGAGGCACCCTTCTCTTGTGGATTCCTAGCCCCAACTTTGGGGTGAATTGTTGTTGATATTTGGAACAACGGGTCTATGTTTGGGTGGAACGTCCTTCCCAAGCAGCTGGTTGCACAAATATTTTGAAAGATAAGTTTTTATCTATTATCTGAGTTTTATTATGAGTTTTATAATTGTGTTTTTACCCCGTGCATGATAATGATTTTTATGGGTTGTTGTAGATAATTTTATGGCTGCATTATGTTCTTTAAGAATGTTGTAGATGCATTTAGTTATGGGTATCATATTGTAGTTAAAAATGTGTTCAATTCATAGCTGGTAAGCTATAGGAATTAATTAGCAAAAGAAAATTGCAATTTACGTGTATTTCCACAAGTATTGTTCCTTGGTTAAGCTAGGGGATGTTACTGAATGGTATTAGATATATAGGTTCAAACATTGAGCCTATATGGGCCAAACTCATCACATATGAGCTAAAATTGAATATTTAAAGCGTAGATTGCAAGGTGGTTGCAACATTTTTACCAGGAAAAAGTGTGAGGAGATTGTTTGTAATTTCAATGAATTTGAGTTTAGGGGTTATAATCCCCAATTTTAATCTTTAAATATGGATGTGTTTGGCCTGTAATTAGTCAAATTCTGGAAATTACAATGTAGCCATGAATAATTGGGAGAAATTGCAAAAAAGCCCCAATTTTCATAGTGAAATTGGTTGAAAATTCGACATAAGAGTGTCGAAGTTTGGGTGTAGTCATCAAGTCGATACGCACCAGGCCTTAATTGGCCATTAGCAAGCTTAATTTCGGGTTCCATGGCGATCGTGATAAAAATTTCAAAAGTATGCATTTTTGAAAAATATTTGAAATTGGAAAATTTTAGGTGTTTTTTCGTACATGACATCAGCATGACGTGGAGGCCACATGGTAGTGAAATGGAAAATATGATGTGGATTTCCATGGTGGTAGATCCATGGTGGCAGTTGGTGGCACAGTGGCAAGTGATGTGAGAGCCACATGGTAGTGTGGTATAACAAATACCATAAACCATTGTCACATGGGTAGTGAGGAGGTTAGGAACCTAGGCCTTGTACCATGTGACACCATAGAGATCATGCCATGTAGCACAGGAAAAT
>ML784960.1:131058-142931 GCA_009831015.1 Picea engelmannii
AGGCATGGAAAAAAAACTAAGAAGGAATTGAATAAAACCAAATGAGTTTGGAATATGGATGCTGAAATAAGCCAAAATCCACTATTTTGGGCCACTTTTGGGGATTTTCAGAGAAGGAAAAGGGTCCCCAGATGGAAAATATGGAAAAATATATTTACTCAACTTTTTGTATACTCACTAAGCCAAACAAATTTGGTTTGGTGAAATTTTTCCAGAAGTGCACAATTTGGGAGATAGCATGTTTGGCTAAAAATTCTAAGTCTGGATAAAGGGGTAAAAAAGGACAAAGTTGTCATTTCCAAATTATTGTAGTTTTTTACTAGAGAATCATAATAACAATTTGAGAGTTTTCTCCAGTTCTTTACTTATTTACTTCTACAAGTGGAAGAAGTTGGTGTCTAGGATTATTTGCACCAGAATGAAAAATGTATCAAAGGGGTAAATTAGCAATATTCATATAACCATAACTTTCTTCTCAAATCTAAGAATTGAGAAAGAAAGTAGCCATTGGAAATATCTTGGAGAAGAGAATCCAACTATCAACCCAGAAAATTGATTTGGGCAGCATAAGTCATATTCAATGCAAAAAAAGATGATTGATGGCATTAAGGAGCATAAAAAAAAACTTATGTATTGTTTTCCATAACTATGTATGTATATATTTTTGTCTAACAAAAATTTATTTGCATGCACATTTTCTTGCAAAATTTAGAGGTAAAGGAAGGTATTTTGGTTCCTATATGAGAACCATAGCCATGGAAGATGCCCAAGGGTCCTATATATTGAATTTTTTATATGAGATGATATGTGATGGATATATTATTACAATGATGAGTGTTCCATATATAAAGAACATATGGTGATCAATCATGAAAGGATGCACCCATTGGGTAATAAATAACTATTTATTATTATTATTATTACTTATTATATATATTATTTAATAATCAATAATTATATTATTAATTATTAATCTAGGAGAATGTCTTCTCGATGTTGTCCAAACATCAACACTCCCTCTCAACGAGGGAGACTTTCTGCATCATGCCAAGTTTGTCTCTGAAGTATACAAACTTCTCCCTAGACTCATGACACCTATCTATCAGTCCTTGGAGATGTCTCTCTCCCACCTGAATCGAGGGGAAACGCTCCCTGTGGTTCTCCCTCTGAGCCAACTGAATCTCTATGAGATCGGGTTCACTATGGGTCTACATGTGATAGAATCTACATCTTGAGTCTTTATCATTCCTTATGAAATCACCATGACTAGGACAAAGACCACACTAGGGTCGTTCACCACATCTATACCCCTGTAGTGAATTTCATCCTGATGCTAACTGACACGTGGAAATAACCTCAAACACCTGAAGTCCATATTATTCATTTTCATGATCAAGGAAGGACTATGCCTTGGCCCATTTACCACAACTACACCTTTGTGATAAATGCATCATATCTCCCTTGGTATGCATCCCAATCTAGGAGAAGGTCTTATCGATGCTTACTCGATACATTGTATAAAAAGTTTTGCCACACATAACACTCCCATGTGGACTTCTAGAGGCTACTTCGTCTAGAAACACTAGGGTCATATCCCCATAGTGTGTGACTTCAAGGTCAACTCCCTTGACGTGTCCTCATGTTCTCTCAACAATAAATGTGTCCTCATGTTCTCTCCTCAAGGGACGTTGGGATATAATCCCAAACCCACTTATCCCTCTCGGATAAGTGTCCTCACAGATCAACTCAACTCATTCACAGAGGAGTATGATCTGGACTTATAGAGGCTACTCCCTCTAGAAACACTAGGGTCAACTCCCCATAGTGTGTGATGTTAAGGTCAACTCCCTTGATGTGTCCTCATGTTCTCTCCACAAGGGATGTGCCCTCATGTGATCTCCACAAGGGACATTGGGCTATAAGCCAAAACCCACTTATCCCTCTCAAATAAGTGTCCTCGCAGATCATATCAAATCAATCATAGAGGAGTACGATATGGAGAATGTCTCAGGAAGTTGCAAACATTAACACTCCCTCTCAGCAAGGGAGGTATTCTCTGCCACACCAAGTCTGTCATGGAAGTAATCGAACATCAACAACCTACTCACTTGTAGGAAGGTAATACACCAGTACTGCCTTCCTTTGCACCTTGTTTCAGATGTAATGGTACTTGATCTCAATGTGCTTTGATTTTTCATGAAACACTAGATTCTATGAGAGATTTACATAGCTCTGGTTATCACAATGAATAACAGTGGAATCCAACACATGTCCAAATAAATTCACAAGGATCTTGCGAAGCCACAATGCTTCATGGACTACCACACTCAATGCAATGTACTCTGCTTCTGTGGTGCTCAAAGCCACATAAGTTTGTTTCCTGCTACAATGGATACCATGGAAGATCCCAAAGTGAAGCAACACCCAGAGGTGCTCTTCCTATCCACTACACTCCCTGCCTAATCAGAGTCAGTAAATCCCTACAATATCACGTCAATACTGGAAGCATATCTCAGACCATGTCCAACTGTGCTTCGTAGGTATCTCAACACATGCTTCACAACAATCCAATGTGTTTGTCTCGACTGACTCATAATCTGGCTAAGTGCACTCACTGCATAGAAAATATTTGGTTTGGTGTTAACCAGATACATCAATAATCCAATCAGTTGTCTCTACAAACTCATATCAATCTCGTTGGAATTAGAAGAAGACACACTTAGTTTCTTCAGATTCGTCACCATTGGTGTAGCCATGGGCTTACAGTTCAACATCTCAAACTTCTTTAATATCTCAGTTGTGTACTTCCCATAACTCAAGAAGATCTCATCATCCCTCTGCCACACCTCTAGTCCCAAGAAGTAGTGCATCATACCAAGGTCCTTCATCTCAAACTTAGATGCCAACACATACTTTCATTCAACAATAAGGCTCTCTATACCGGTGAGGAATAAATCATCAACATAGAGGACCAAAATCAGACTCACCATTAACATTCTTGTACTACAAGTTGGGATCAACAACATTTTTTTTGAAACCCAAATTGATCAAGTGTCCCTCAATCCTCACATTCCAAGATCGAGGTGATTTCTTGAGTCCGTACAAGTCCTTCTTCAACCTGCACACATGAGACTCCTTCTCATGTATCCCGAAATATTCTGGATTCTTGATTTATACTTCTTCCTCAATCTCTCCATTGATAAATGTTGTCTTCACATCCATCTAATGTAGTCTCCAACCCATGGATGCTACAAGGGAAATAATCGTCCAAATAGAAGTGTATCAAGAAACATGAGAAAATGTATCCTCATAATCTATTCTCTCCACCTGAGAGAATCCTCTAGCAACAAATCTCGCTTTGTGATTCTCGATGCTCCTGTCAGCTGTGTGTTTGATATTATAGATCCACTTGGAAGTCACTATAGACTTCCCCTCAGATCTTGGAACAATATCCCACACATCATTCTTCATGATGGACTGGTACTCCTCCATCATGGCATCTCTCCATACTCACTGACTAGATGTCTCCTCATAACAAGAAGGCTTAAAATCAATGATGTGGCTCATAGCTACGGCATAGTATGAATATCTTTGAGGTCTCTTTATCTCTTAGAAGGTACCACGAGGAGCTACATGTCCTTCTTCCTCTTTCATATTCTGACAAGCCCATGTAGGTCTCTTCCAACCTACTGCAATTTCTATGGGAACATCAACTAGATATACAGGATCAATGAGATCAATTGGATCAATTGGATCTAAACTATTGGAGGATGAGGGGGGAGAAGGCACCATCTCTTCCTGCCTCTCATTATCAATCTCCATGTGAAATCCTCTATATATCCTGAAGGCTACCTCCTCCTCAAGGGTAACATCTCTTCTTACCTTAATCTTTCTCTAACTAGGGATGTAGGTTTGATATCCCTTCGAAGACTCACTGTACCCAAAAAATGTACTCTTTTCTTACTGAAGGGTCTAGCTTGGTCCTTTTCTCCTTGGGTACATGAATGTATACTAGACACCCAAATATCCTGAAGTGTCCAACCTTAGACTTCACTCATGAACTGTGTCCATACTAGACATCTTGTGGTTCCCTCATGGAACACATGTCTAAGACATATTGAGGTTCCCTCATGGAACCAATGTCTTCTCTAGGACACATCGAGGTTCCCTCATGGATTCAATGTCCCCCAAGACATATCAAGGTTTCCTTGTGAAAACAATGTCTTGGTTCCTTCATCTGGCCATCTGAGGCACGTCAATATGAAGTACACATTACCCCCTACTAGTCCACACAGGACCCTCCTGGGAGAATGTCTCATGATGATGCCTCAAACATCAACACTCCCTCTAGATTTAGAGGTGACTTCTCCTCTGTCTTTGTTCCCTCTGACTCTGAAGGTATTTTTTCCTCCTTGTCTGGAGGTAACTCAATCTATGCTCCCTCTAGATGTAGTACTACCTACCTCTCTAGGATTTCCTCTACATACACTGGAATTGTTGACATTCCTGCTTCCTCAACATATCATGGATCGACTCATGTAATGGGACTGCTACAGTTTCTCCCTCTGAGTCTCATAATGTGTTTTCCTCCTCTACTATATCTATCACCATAGTTGTGCTACAGTGGATCTTAATTGGATGTATCCATGATCATTGGAATTGTCTCTGTTATCTCGTATGATCACTTCGTGGAGGTATATTGCTCCTAGAGACTTCTTATCTATGATCATCATGTCTGGCAATGTCTCTCCTTGACATCATGTTGGAAGGTCTTTCCTTCCATGTCTTCCTCTTTGCATGAGCCAATTGGATCCCTTTTTCTAGAAGAACCCTGGTCAAAAATGGCTACTGCCACACCAACCATGCTTTTTTTCTCTATGTCTTGAAGGATCTCCACTACTTCTACACAGAAATTGGGTGCTTTGTGACTATCAAGGATAATTGAAGCCAAACTATCCACAACGCATGTATGGAATATGACCTCTCAATTATGATCACATCCACACATGTGCCTAGAAATGATCTTAAGCATTTGAACACTCATACCATGAGACTTTTATTGAAGTAATCAAACCTAATGTGAAGGTGATTGTAACTGTGGACACAGTTTGTATAGGTAACAATATACGATATCCAACTAGATATATCACCAAATTAGCCTCTGTCACGAGTCTGGAGCACACATCTTTGTTGGAATTACTATCCTTGTCGAACCACTCAATATCGAAAGTCATAATCTTGGACAACATCCTCTCTCAAACCCTTTTCATGAGATAGTACCCCATAGCTCTGAAGTTGTAATGCTGCAATATATTTACTGTGAATGATATTACTCCCTAACCCACAAAAAATGATGGAGTATTCTCTGATTTTGGATTTGATCTGGTCAAGATCCTTGAGGAAAAATAAAGATATCATGTTCCCCACGAAGAAGGAATAAATAGGATGAACTGCTCCAAAGCCCAAGGATCCTGAATATCCTAATAGGGTGTGCTTCCATTCAAGAGAATTTAAAAGAAACAATCAATAGAAGGAGCCTTATATTCCTTTGCCACTTCTTTATGGCCTAATGTCGACATGCTCAAATTGGATCTACTATATACATCATAGCTCTTCGCTCTCAAATACGAGATTTGGATATTGTCCCCTTTGGCTCTCTCATATGTCTTATCTGTTGCAACCTATTGTAGTTTGCACCAACGTAGTGTTTGCTTCATTGGGTCTATATATCAGATATTCATGTGGGCCTGTCTCGATCACTTGACCTACTTGAACCAATGCAATCATGTCTATGTTGTGGATGGTGGAGAGGCAATGAGAAACAATAATTGTTTTTTTTATGACTGAAGCTTGGTCTAGAGCATCATGAACGGTCTTCTCCAACTTGACATCTAGAGCACTAGTCACCTCGTCAAGAAAAAGTAGACAAGGATCTTTGAGCATAGCTCTAGCAATGGCTATACATTGTTTTTTCCCTCCTAGCCATGATCTCCTTAGTAGTTGAATTTAATCCACAACTGGAAGTCGAGGCCTAAAGCAATTCTTAGAAAAGAATCAGTCTGTAGTGTAATAATCAGATATGATCTTCACGATGTTAGAAATATTTACACAAAATGAAAACCATCTCTCTCATTTTCTTGGGCTCTCCCGTGAGGGAGTCAAGCCCAGTCCTACTCTAATACCATGTTGATTTTTTATATGAAACGATATATAATGGATATATTATTCCAATGATGAGTGTTCCATATATAGAGAAGATATGGTGACCATCCATGAAAGGATGCGTCCCTTGGATAATAAATAATTATTTATTATTATTACTTATTATATATTATTTAATAATAAATAATTATATTATTAATTATTAATTGAGGGGAATGTCTTCCCGATGTTGTCCAAACATCAACACTATAGTCATGGAGAGGAATTCAAAGGGATACATGTCAGCATGGGAAATGCTGAGACAAAATCTAATGGAAGAAGAGAGAGGCATGAGATTGTAATTAAGAGAATATTGCAGAGAGAAGTGCAGAGCTATCGAGTAAATAATGAGAAGATTATGAAGGCTCAGGAAGAGATACTTAAGAGTCTGAACATGTTGCAGATGTAAGCCAATAAATACTTTGGCACAAAGAAAGTAGCTAGTGTTGGATGGGTGACATCATCCATATTCCATAGCAGAAAGGATGAGCATGGGAATGGTAGGAAGTCAAGGAGAATAAGCAGACACCATCATTCCCCAGAGAAATCCACTAGGAGAGATCATGCAATTTTAGGTCCAGGAAGAATCTCAAGTGTGTCCCCTATGAGGAGACAAAGGAGAATGCCTGGGGGAGACATATTGCAAGGTGAAATCAGAAAAATCAAGCTGCCAAAATTCAATGGTGAGCATAGGAAGGGAGAAGAGGTTGAGGCTCGGATGTTGGAAATCAAGAAATATTTCCAACTGCATGATTATCCCTCCAAGGTAGAAACAAGAATTCAAACCTACCACTTGCAAGGAAAGGCAACCATGTTGTGGGATCAGATTAAGCAAGCCAAACACCTTGATGAGAGGAAGGTATCATGGAGATAGTTCAAAGGATATTTCCAATAGAAATACTTGTCTGATCATTACTATGAGAGAAAGATGAAAGAGTTCTTTGAACTCAAGTTGGGAAGCATGAAAATGGATGAGTATGAGAAGAGGTTCTTTGAATTATTGAAGTATGTGGACTTCATAAAGGATGAGAAAGTCAAAACACAAATATTTCTAAGTGGGTTTTCCTCTTTCTACAGTGACATGATACATCATAATAACCCCAGAACTTCAAAAGAGTCCATAAGGAGAGTAAATCATCTCTATGAGAAAAGTAGAGGGAGGCAAGTCTTCCAAAAATCTTGGAATAACAAGATGAAGGGTAAGAAAGAGAAAAGGTAGAAAGGTTTTAAGCCACCATTTTTCAAGAACAAATCACAATAAAATCAACAAGGACAATCAACCCAAAATGAGCACAAGACAACTGATTGATTTGGGAAAAGGCCAAGGCAGCATCTTGTACAATGTTGGGGATGTGAGGGAAATCACTTATATAGGGACCACCCTCACAAAGCTGAAATAATGAGGATTGTCCACAACATTTAGGAGGCTAAAAAAGTTGAAGACATGGGAGGAAGCATGTCAAGGATTTATGCAGTCTTGGACAACAAGAAAGTAGAGTATAAATCCCCCATGATTGAAGTGGAAGGTAAGATTGATAACCATCCCATAGCAATTTTAATTGATTTTGGAGCTAGCCATAGTTACATAAAATATAACATTGTTGAAAGTTTTCACTTGCAAAGGAGTAAGCATAAGAAATCTTGGTTAGTTCAATTATCCATAGGGCCTAAGAGAAATATCAATGAGATGGTTAAATATTGTCCAATAAACATGAATGGACTCAACACAAAGGTAGATGTGAACATCATACCATTGGGTTCATATGACTATCTAATTGGCATGGATTGGTTGGAAAAACACCATTCTATCCTAGATTGTTGCAACAAGAAAATAACTTGTCTTGATGAGGAAGGGTAACAAGGAAAGATTCAAGGCATTCTAAGAGATGTAGTTGTTAGAGAAATATCATCCATGCTGCTGAAAAAGTGTTTCAGGAATGGATGTCAAATTTTTACAACCCATATGGAAGAGGAAGCTAGAGATAAAGTGGAAAGTATTTAATACCACCCAATCTTGAAATGTTTTGAAGATGTTTTTGGGAAAAATCCTAGGATTTCCACCAAAGAGAGACATTGATTTCTCTATTGATTTGGTGCTAGGAGTTGCCCCAGTGTCCAAAACACCTTATAGAATAGGAACACCATAATTAAAAGAGTTGCAAATGCAACTTGAAGCGCTGATAACGAAGGGGTATACACTCCCAAGCGTGTCACCTTGGGGAGCCCCAATTCTTTTTGTAAATAAGAAAGATGGAACCTTGAGGCTGTGTATTGATTTCATGCAACCGAATAAGGTCACCATAAAGAACAAATATCCCTTGCCAAGGATTTATGATCTCTTTGATCAACTGAAAGGTTCAAGAATATTTTCCAAGATTGATTTGATATCGGGTTATCATCAAGTGAGGATAAAGGAAGAAGATATCAACAAAACAACATTTAGAACAAGGTATGGGCATTACGAATTCAGAGTAGTGCCATTTGGGCTATCAAATGATCTAGTTGTTTTCATGTTCCTGATGAATGGAGTGTTTAAGGAGTACCTGGACAAGTTTGTAATTATTTTCTTGGATGATACTGTATATACTCCAAGACAGAAGAAGAGCATGAGCAACATTTAAGAATAGTGTTGCAAGTTTCGAGAGAACATAAGTTGTATGCCAATTTATGTAAGTGCATATTTTATCAAAAGAAGATTCACTACTTGGGGCATATTATTTCAGTGGAGGGAATAACAATTGATCCCTAGAAAATAAATGCCATTAGAGGATGGACATCACCAAGAAATGTCACAAAAGTTAGATCATTTATGGGTCTTGTTGATTATTACCGAAGATTCATAACGGAGTTTTCAAATATTGCAATCCCATTCACTTCTTTGAAAGGGAATGAAGTTTTAATGGACTCTCAAATGTGAAGAAAGTTTTCAACAGTTGAAAGATATTTTGACAAGTGCACTAATCTTAAATATTGCAGACCCAAATGAATATTGTGTAGTGTGCACTGAGGCATGCAAGTAAGGGCTTGGTGGTGTCCTCAGTCAAAAGGGACCATGTGGTGTGTTATGAATCTAGAAAACTAAAAGAGTATGAAATAAATTATGCTACACATGACATAGATTTAGAAACAATTGTTCATGCATTAAAAATGTGGATACATTACCTTATGGGGAGAAGATTTGATTTAAGAACAAACCATTGTGGTTTGAAGCATTTGTTTGGACAACCAACATCAAATTCCAGAAAAACTAGATGGTTGGAATTTCTAAGTGAATACGACTTTGAAATTAAACATATCGAAGGAAAATAAAATCAAGTGGTTGATGCACTCAGCAGAAGAGCTCATGAAATGCACATTTCATCCATCAATATGCTCAACATAGATTTAAGAGATAAAATATTAGAGGATGGAAATTCAGACCAACAATATGTAAAAATAAAAGAGATATTAAAGAAAGGAAATTTACAGTAGAAGTTTAATTATTATGAGTTGAAAGAGGATGGAATCCTCATGTAAAAAGGAAAGATATATGTGCCCAATTCGGGAGAGCTGAAAAAATATAGTGTTGAAGGAAATGCACAATGTACCATATGTTGGGCACCCAGGATATCATAAGACAATTGCAGCTGTAAGAAGCCAATACTTTTGGCCAGGAATGAAGAAAAAAGTGGCTAATTACATAGCTAGGTGTCTAAAATGCCAAAAGGTGAAAAAAGAGAAAAGACATCAAACAAGGTTTCTATAGCCATTTCCCATTCTTGAGTGGAAATGGGAAGTGGTTACAATTGAGTTCATTACAAAGTTTCCCAAAATAGTGAAGCAACATGATTCCATCATGATGGTGGTAGATAAATTAACAAAAGTTGCACATTTTATTTTGGTGAATACCACACACAAGGAAACAAATATTGCAGATATTTACATGAGGGAAGTTTTTAGACTACATGGAGTGCTAAGGCAATTGTTTTAGACAGAGATCCAAAATTTACATGAAATTTTTGGAAAGGTTTATTCAAAGGCTTTAGGACAAATTTAAATCTCAGCACAACATATCACCCAGAGTCAGATGGGAAAACAAATAGGACTAATAGAATCATTGAAAACATGCTCAGAATGTATGTGATGGACCAACCATCAAAGTGGGAAGATTATAGCCACTTAGTGGAATTTTGTTACAATAATGGGTATCAAGCCTCATTAAAAATGAGCCCATTTGATGCTTTGTATAGCAAGATATGTAACACACCAGTGAGCTGAGATAACCCAACAAGTAGAGTTATCATTGGGCTAGAATTGTTAAAGGAAGTGGAAGAACAAATGCTAAAGATCAAGCATAATTTAAAGGTTTCACATGACAAGAAGAAAGGTTATGAAGATAAGAACATAGTTTTTAGAGATTTTAAAGTGGACGAACATGTTTTTCTAAAAGTGAAAGTGAAGAGAACCTTGATAAGATTGGGTTGTTGCCCAAATTTGGCAGCAAGATACTGTGGTCCATTCAAAATATTAGAAAATATAGGGTTGGTTGCATACATGATAACATTTCCTGCATCCATGAGAGTGCATAATTTTTTTCATGTATCATTATTAAAGAAATATGTGCCTGACCCTAACCATATAATTGATTGGACTGTGATCCAGGTGGAAAATGAAGGGGATTTTCAGGTGGAACCAGTACGCATCCTAGACTGGTAAGTCAAAGTGATCTAGAACAAATCCATAGGGATAGTAAAGGTTCAATGGACCCTCTACAATGTTGAATATGCTACATGGGAGCATGAAGAAAACATGAAAGAATAAACCCACAACTTTTTGACAATTTTGAAGAAAACAAAATGCAAGACTCTATTTTGAGCAACTAGAGTTACAAAACCACATCTCAGAGTCTTATCCAATTACGTTGGGGCCCTGAAAAAAGAATGGCTCATTCCTTGGGTTAATCCTAATAAGCGAATTTTACATTCCTTGGGTTATCCCTGATATACGAATGGTGCATTCCTTGGGTCAACCGGTTGAGAGGAATACAAGATTTTGGTTGGAACTGTTGTTGGAGTTGTTAAATTGAAAAATTTTATTTCTTAAGTATTGTGATGTAAATTTGTATATGCATATCGATATAGTGTGCATTGAGGACGACAGAAAATTGTAGGGAGGGGGAATGTAACATCCCCACTATAATCCTTATTTTCATTTATGCATAATGTAGATATGAATATGGCTATGGCCAAGCGATGTAATATGTGAATTGTATTTCTGATTTTAATAAATATAATGTGATACCAGTTTCTGGGAATATGGACATAAATAGAGGATAATTTATCCACAAGAGAGGGAATGTCTAAAAAATTCTAAGAGTGTTTGAGAGGGATTCATAGAGGAAATTAATTGTGGGTATTCATCCAAACCCAGATTTATGGATTTTTTGTTATTGGGGATAACTTCTATTTTTTGGTTGAGTGTATGAGATCCAAATCATTAAATATGTTAAGAACCAAATATCAATATAGCATAGAAACACCCAATCCCTCTTAATTTATTATCCTTCTTGGCTTGCTTGAGGGACATCTGTTTGTATGGTTGTAGTCTTAAAAACACCCAATCCCCTACTTCAAAACTTCTTTCACTATGATGTTGATCTGCTTGTTGTTTCATGCGATTTTGTGCCATGGTCA
>ML784960.1:159062-173466 GCA_009831015.1 Picea engelmannii
TTTATATATGAAATTGACTCAAAAGTGCCCTATTCCATCTTTTAATACAATCCAAGGACTCTAAGATGTGTGTTGCCTCAAATGTCAATATATCCCACCATTCAAGGGTCTCTTACTGTAAATTGTTACAAACCATAAGAATGAAAGCTATCAATTATTTTAATATCTTTTTGTATATTTTATTATATGATTCCATCAATTTGTATTGCTATATATTGTTTATGAATATATTATATATAAAAAATTATATAATAATTATAATTATAATATATTTTTAAGGTCATGACAGATATCAAATTGGTATATGAGACTCTCTTGTTTATGATACAAGAGAACCCCTCCACACAATGATTTGGTTGCTAAAGTCTACAAAGGTGTATATACTCTATCCTTTCCCCTCTGGATTTGAACTTGTGAAATTCTAGAAAGAAATACTTGTTCTTAACCATTAGACTCACTCGAGTTGTCATTTAAAAAAAAATAAAAATTAGTTTAGCATTGAAAAATTATTTTTACAAGGTCAAGAATATACATAAAGAAATGTATGTGAAATTTTTTGATAAACCACTTTTATATGTGATCTATTAAATCAATATTAAAAATAATAAAATAAAATTTTCACTATAGATATTAACGTGATGGTATTAATAAAATCACTTTCATGTTGTAATCATTTGTTATTTTTTATATAGTCCAAAAATTACATAATATTGTTTAATGTGTCAAGTTTTAGTGGAACTATGTGCATTTTTCTTGCTAAATGTTTTATGTGAGTCCTTAACCCATTTTCAAGAGGTGGAGTAAGATAGAACACTTAACCTATTTTAGGTCCCTCAAGGTTAGTAGTACATGTTGTTTGTTAGTGATATTTACCTCAAGCATCATGTGCGTTTTTCTTTCTCAATGTTTTAGGTGAGCCCTTAACCCATTTTCAAGAGGTGGAGTAAGATAGAACACTTAACTTATTTTAGGTCCCTCAAGGTTAGTAGTACATGTTGTTTGCTAGTAATATTTACCTTAAGCATCATTCACAAAATATAAGAATTTTTCTCCTATGCATGTATGTATGTCAATTGAATTTAGCTTGGATACTTAAAAGGAAGAATCATTATCCTCCCCACTCGAGTTCAAATTTTATTAATGTCATGTTTGCTTTTTGTGAACCATAGAAAATATATCACCCTTACCTACGAGTTGGAGGATGAAATGCATTGTTACATGTAATACACATAAAAATACTATAATTTCAATGTAATTTTGAAATACATTTAAAAAACTATTTGCAAAATATTCAAATAATAAAACAAATTTTCTCTCGTTAAAATTAAACTTGTATCTTTTTATTTCTTCTGTCTTTTTTTTTCAAATCAAATCATGATGCACTTGATTTCCTTTTTTTTAAATTGCTTTAGATACTCCCTTTCTCTTTTTATGTGTCTTCTTTTTCTCTTCATAAATACGCTTAATTGAAACTCAAATTCCAACAAATAATTCACTCTCAACTTTATCTAGTGGTTGCATGGGTTATATGCCTTTCTTGAATTCTATATAAAATTATTCAAATTTAGTCACTCATAAGCATTAATATTTTGTTTGGGTAAGCTAGTCGAAGAATTCATATTAAGTAGAAAAAACAAACTTTATATGGTCTATGTTGTTGGCCTGCCACTAGGGAAACCAGACCAACAACAAAAAGATAGTTTTTATGTCCATATTGTCTTGAGGACATGTATGAATTTAGATTACATATCATAATAAAACACAAACTAAAGTCTAAAGGGAAAAAGCTAAGAGAGGACTAAACTACAACCTGATATCTAGGATGAGGAGAGACTATAGTCATACTACCTCTGTGACTAATAAACCAAAAAATCAACAAGCTTAACATTTAGAGAGTTAAACATGTAGATCATTATCTTCAACAATGGGAACATTGGGTTGCACGACATTGAGTGTGGAGAAGTCCAGACTAACCAATTTCTCAACTAACAGATTGAGCTTGTGGTCAACCAACTTGATTTGCAACTGTACATCATCTAACTAAAGTAAAATATCATTATAAGCTTCATTATGTTCTACCATTACTTTACCTATTAAAGGTTTTATTTTCCAGTATCAATCCATCATTTTGAAGTATTTGGTTTCCCTAGTGCGAGAAGAACCAATATCAAGGACCCAGTAGCACATGTTCACATCTACGGCCTTGTCCTTGATGAAATGCCTATGAATCTTGGTGTCATCTTCACCCAATTATATCTTTGCTCGAACATCCAAAGGTGTGTTGGCTTGAAATATTAAAGTTGACTCCTTAACATTCAATTGCGCTTGTGAGGTAGCGAGCTTGCCTCGACAACTCTAAGACCGATGGTTGGAGCTACCTCTTTCCATAACAAAGAACCAACACACCAAACATGTGGAAGGGGAGAACTAGGGAACAACAATGAAACCAAAGAGAGCACCAAAAGATAGGGGATGAACCAAAGGTCTATGCAGGCATAGAGCAACAAGAGGTAGAATTGCAAGCAGTTTATAATTTGTCCATGGGGGAGGCCAACTATGCTCAAGAGGGTTGATGGTTACAGCTTGGGGTCCTAAATTTCCACTGCTGTGATATTTCATTGCCAAAGATGGCAAGCATACCATCCAAATCTAACACAGTATGGGTGGAATGGTCAATGATGAAGAGAAGAGCTCCACCAAAATTCCAACACCTTCTAACATTAATTGTCACCACAGGGATATGTTGCCAAGTGAATCCTCTAGGACCAAGCAAAGGACGTGTGATCAAAAACCCCAACATCAATCTAATCGCATGTTCTCTTCCTTATCACCCCGTCCCAAACTCATAAACATTAACATTAAACTAAATTAAATATTAAATATACTATTGTACTATAGATTTAGATTTGTATCTCATTCATTAAAAAAAAATTATATAAATTATTTAAAAAAAAAACAATATAATTTTACATGTACGTAATTATTCAAAGGAATCATGAAGAAGTATCACTACTAACCTCTTTCTTAGTATTTCTAAAATGAAGAGCTATGAACCCCACAATGTACATATTACATTAGTGTTTATGCAAATTGTTTTAATTTTATATATTCTCAAAGATGTCATGAAGAAGCACTATCGCTATCATTTTTTTGGTATCTGTGAATAATTTTCATTTTGTGTTGGGATACTATGAACTTTGTGTCCCATTAAAATGGGACAGTTTTTTAACCTTATCACCCAACATATCCTTTACGGGATTTGAACATGACCTCCACCAATATAATCTATGAATTTCACTAATTCACCTTATGTATATTGATATTATTGCAAACTTGTTAATTGTAAGTATAACATATTAAAATTTTATTTAATGGTATAATAGTGGATTCATAAGCGTTATCATTTTTTTATAAATAAATTTATTTCCTTAAAGAAGATATACATTCATAATTAACATTTTGGGGTTTTGAACCATTTACATAATTCGATCAAGTTCAATTGGGACAAGATATTAAATTTTTTAATCCCTTTGGTTGAATTTGAGTTGCTAATTATAAACATGATTAATCAATTTCATGTGGAACCTTAGTAAATGACAATTTCTAAATATATTATTTTTGACATTGCTTCTCCTTATTGGGGTCTAAAATGTTTAGACATGTAAACAATTTTCGGTGTAACATCTAAATGCTTCATTTTCCCCTTTTCTTGTGTTTTGGCATGCATTTAACTAGTCATTTAGACAATGTTGGAGTATATAACACTATACATTTGTTTGCCATGATTGATGAAACTATAAGTATTACTAGGAAACAAGCTTTAAGGAAATGTTTTTCAAAGGATTTTAGTGTTAGTGTATGGGCCAAAATTTTCAAAAAACATATAAAAAACCTCCACAATTCAAAGTAGAGGTTTTTGTGGAATTTTTTCATCAATAGGTGGAGTTTGTTTTTTTTTCAGCGCTTCAATACAAATATGGTGCATTGATGTGCCAATGATACAAGAGCACCACTAGCCATAAGGATTTGGGTATTATGACTCTCTAAAATAGATATGGAGCACTAATGCTTCAAGACCAAAACAAATATTGATGCTCCACTAAAAATAATGAACCATTGATGCTCCAAGACCATAGTGGAACACCACCCAACAAAAAAATTGACTAGATATGGAATGTAAGTGCAATCTAGAGCCCGCCTGCCCGGGAATCCACGATTGAAAAGGTGGCTAGGTATGGAATGGGGAAGCAGTTGGTAGGAGTCGCGATATAAAAACATGAGTGCAAATGTAAACACATGAGTCTGCCAACCAACGTTGTTAGACATTTTCGGAAAAACAACTAAGTAACCAGAAAGAAAAAGTAGAGGGGAAAAATAAACAGGAATTTGGTTAAGTATAGAAGAGGGAAAAGAAGGGCTAATATATTGAAATTTGTAATAGATATCCCATTACCTAGCAAGATCTTTTCTGCATGTTTCTGGACAAGTTGTATAGGGATAATGAGTGTGATTGTCTCCTCGAGCCTTTTTCTCATTAATGACAATATTTACAATTGTTGCATGATGAGTCGTTAGCATTAAACCTCAGTTATTGCATACTTGGAAAGAAGTGTGAAGGTGGTAGGCACAGGAAACAACGACTAGGAATTGGAGATTTCATGAACCCGCCAACCTGACGATCTACGAAAGGGATTCCAAGAAATGGCCAAGTATGGAAAGCGGTCGAATGGGCTTCAAAATAGGGTGACAAGGGTTCCCAGGAGACATGAGGCCCTGATGGTCAAATTGTATGTCTCCAAACTTTTGAGTGCAAAATGTGTAACACAGAAGAGGGGATGATGTGGGAGTCTGGAAGTCAATTTTTATATCGCAAAAGTTCGGGTGTTGTTTGTAGGTCACAGAACAATGGAAGTGCAATCTAGAGACCACTTGCCCAGGAATCCGCGATCGAAAAAGCGGCTAGGTATGGAATGGGGAAGCAGTCAGTTGGAATCGTGATATAAAAGCATGAGTGCAAACGTGAACCCGTAAGTCTGCCAACCCACACAGTTAGACATTTTCGTAAAAATAACTAAGTAACTAGAAAGAGAAAGTAGAGGGGAAAAAGAAAGGGGAATTTGGTAAGAGGGAAAAGAAGGGGATAAAAGAGAGTGGGAAAATAGAAAAGTGGAGGGAAATTTTTGTAAGAGGGAATTGGTCTCAAACAAGCCCCACTGTTGCAAAACCATCATTTTCTAGTCCAATATTTTATCCACTTACTCATTTTCTATTGTGCTTGTACTGTTAAAAAGAGTGTGAGCAAATGCTTTGTTGAAGATTAGTTTTTATTGCAACTTGTGGGAGTAATTGTGTTCTTGATACATTGTTCAATGCCTTGAAATATTATTTTAAGTATTAAACTTCCTGCATGATGAGTTGTTAGCATTAAAGCTTAATAATTGCATATCTAGAAATAAACTTACTATACTGTCAACTTGACCGTAAGTATAACAATGATGAACTTGAATTTTAAAATTGTGGTTGATTTCATAGCCCCATTTGACTTCATCTACCATATATCATTTTTTTCTTTTTTCTTTTTCAAAATATTCACGAAAAAGAATTTGGTAATTTCATTAATAAAGTAAAAGTGCTCAAATAGAGGCCACGGGATGGACAACTAATAAAATGTTTCCTTTTGGAGTAAAGGAATCAAGGAATCGAAACGGAAATAAGAGATTGTTTGCTCAACAAGGTTGAGATGAAAACAAAACTTCTTAGGCGGGGCCCCAACTATCGCATCATGAATTAGTGTTGCTATGTTCTATCTGCATTACAAATACAATTGAATGTTTGGTTTGAAACTGCCTGAAATTCATTTATGTTTCCATAGAAGCCTCATGGGATCGACACAATGCATTGTCATATAATTTTGCAATGCTCCATATTAGATCAAATTACTCGAGCCAATAAAATATTTAAGAATTACGAGACTATTGAACCATGCAAACGAGAAGAGGTGTTAAATCCAGCAAAGAAGCACCAACCAAGATTCCAAGGCCATTTTTTTAATAGTAAATCTAAAATAAATAAATAGTGGGCAATATATATTTATCCATAGACATTGGACTGAGGTCTTTGCACTGAAGCATTGAACATATTTGTCATAAATACATGTACAGGAGTTACAAAAAAAACATGCATACAATTATGTGTTGTTCATCTAGTGCGACAACATGCAAGAGCCATCGACAAGCTCTTGAAGATGCATACAAAACTGATTACCAAGCTTTTTTAGGAACTCCTTGCAGCCTTTATCTTGCGAAAGACCTGAGGTGACAAAGAAACAGGAGAGTGGTTCCACAATGGAATAATTCTTTGGCTTGAAACAAGTCAACAACACTCCTGCTCCTGATGCTGGCGACCTAGAGACATTGCAAAGCACCACTGAATTGTACAAATAACAGGGAAAAGGCCACGGTGAGAAGAGTTTCCAATCCCTGTCCACCACTGCCAAGAGTACGACATCCCGCAACATCTCTCCAATGGCCCACCCCAGTAAGAAAGCAACCCAGAATTATTCAAATGAAGGAGGAGATAAGAACCCTCCTCGCGATAAAATTGATAGTTCTCACAAGCTTCCCGTGAGGAAGAAGAGAAAAAATATTGTAGGGCAAGCGAAAGAGATCGACACTGAAAGTGAGGACACACCAAGAGACCACCTCCTTACAGTCAAAGACTTCAAGGACACAACCTACATGAGCAATTCAAGAGGTCTAAATTACTTCGTTCTAGGTGGAAGGGGACCAAGAGACTCTCTCCTTATAGGCAAAGATTTCAAGGACATAGGATGCACGAGAAATTCCAGAGGTCCAAATTACTCCGTTCTGGGAGGAAGGGGATGAGTAATAGGAATGTTCCTTGCACCACTGGGAGTTCTGGTCCTCACCCCCTAATATGTTAATTTTATCTCCAAAGAACAAGAGAGTGGTCTCACAATTGAATAATTCTTTGGCTTGAAATATATCTCTCGGTGCACCAAGAGACCATTTCCTTACAGTCAAAGACTTCAGGGACAAAGCTGCACCAGGGACAAATCCAAAACCAATCCAAAACCCTAAAAATTAAAGGAAAGGATACATCTCTGAGGGCAAGGACCCCCATCCAAGTCGAGAGAGTCAAACTCTCGAGCTGCAAAGAAGCTATAGCGTTCAACGTTGGTTTCTTTTCTTAAACCCCCTCCTTTGGTCTTGTTAGGCCCGCCATTGCCGAGCTGAGAAATGCCCCTCATTATGGTGGATTTCAATTTGGGCGTAGGAGTGGGAACAACGTCTGCATTGCCATCATCCATCGTCGTATCATCGTCCATCAGATCACCTTCTTCCGGCTCAAAATTGACGGCATCAAACTCTGCACTGACCATCAACGCATGGGGAAGGGTTGTCTGAGAAGGGGGGTTTGCCTTGGAATTATTTGGCTTGAAATATATCTCTCAGTGCACCAAGGGACCATCTCCTTCTTTGCTTCTAGGCGAAAGGAGATGAGTAGTAATAATATGCCCTGAACCACTGGAAGTTCTGGTCATCATGCCCAAAGGTGTTTACTGTATCTGGACATAACTGTTGTCGAACTACTGCCATAAGTCAACGAGAATGTCTGTTTGCTCCATATGATGTTTGAAATGAACATTTAGAAGGGATAATATAGCCCTCTGCAAATCTTGGTTTAATGCGTATCAATGGGAGATCTCCTCGAGCCTTTCGTTGATCAATGACAATCTCTACAGTTCGTGCATAATGAGTTGTTATCATTAAAGCTTACTAATTGCACTTAGAAAAAAAGTACGAAGGTGGCGGTGATGGTGAAGAGACATTAAGGATTAGAGATTTCGTGAAGATGCCAACTAGATGACGCACGAAATAGATTCCATGATGCTTGAAATGAACACTCAGAAGGGATAACACAACCCTCCGCAAATCTTGGTTTAATTCATATTAATGACAGATCTCCTCGAGCCTTTCGTACATTAATGACAATCTTAATGGTTCATGCAGGATGAGCTATTAGCATTAAATCTTAATAATTGCATATCTAGAAAGAAGTGCGAAGGTGGTGGGGATGGTGAAGAACGATTAAGCATTGGACATTTCGTGAACCCGCCAACCCGCGAAAGAGATTCCAAGAAATGGCAAAGTATGGAAAGAGGTCGGTTAGGCTTCAAAAAAAGGTCACGAGTTATACTCAGGAGACGTGAAGGCTCGATTGTCAAATTGTATGTCTCCTAACTTTTCACTGCCAAATGTGTAACACGAAACAGGGCATAATGACGGACTTTGATGATCATTTTGTATATCGTGGAACCTTGGGTGTTGTTTGTAGGTCACGGAACAATGGAAGTGCAATGTTGAGCAAGCCTGGCCAGGAACCGCCGATGGAAATAGTGTCCAAGTATGGAATGGGGAAGCGGTTGGTCGGACTCATGATATAAAAGCATGAGACATATTCAAAAAAATGACTAAGTAACCAGAAAGGGAAATTAAAGGAGAAAAAGAAAGGGGAATTTGGTTGTCAATTTGTAGATCGACGAAGTCCGGGTGTTGTTTGCAGGCGACGGAACAATGGAAACACAATGTTGAGCCCACCTACCCGAGAACCTGCGATCCAAAAAGTTGTTGAATATGGAACGAAGAAGCGATCGATTGGACTCATGATATAAAAGCATCAGTGGAAATCTGAACACGTGAATCTAACAACCTGCGCACCTAGACATTTTCCAAAAAATGACTAAGTGACCAGAAAGGGAAAGCAAAGAGCAAAAAGAAATGGGAGGGCAATTTTCGGAAGTGAGAATTGGTTTTAACAAAGCCCCATTGATGGTCTTAACAATAACTATAAAGTGCATTAAATAGGTGAACATGCTCTTCAATCAAGGAATAGATAACGTGAGTCATGCTTATACTTTCCAGGATGTGTTTGCATAAGAGAAGCATCGAAAAGCTACAAGAAAATCAATTTTGGGATGTTCAAGTAAAATTAGTGTACTATCAACTTCACCGTAAGTATAACAATGACGAATTTTAATTTTAATTTTGTGTGGTTGATATGATAGTTCCACTGGACTTCACATAGTATATAGCCTTTTATTTCAAAATATTTCTGAAGATGAATTTTGGTAATTTCATCGATCAAGTAAAAGTGATAAAATGAGCTACATATTACAATTGCTTCTGAGAGCCTACATTAAAAGGAAAAGAAGGCCTTGTATATTCTTTAAGATCATAGAAAAACTGCTAAAATCCTGAATGTATCATCCATCCATAATTCATAAACCAGGCCCATGAGAACCTTGAACTACAACACTAAAGCACATGAACAAAAGTCTACCAAACACAAGACAATAGAAAACCAACGGAGATTGGGCATTGTATCCCAGCTATAACCAAATCCCCAAATGGGCACCAAGAAATTTGTCGATTACTATTTTTCCATGAAGCAAGATCACTATGAACATTTGCTTCTGATAGTACTATGTTCTATCATTACCAGTTCTAACAATGCCAAATTTCCAATATTATTGGAAATGCCTGATGGTTCTATTAAGAGGAGCAAGCGTTTTTTACAGTTCAAAGGATGGACCTGATTTATTCACAATTGGATACTTTGTATGGGGTTTGTCCTCATGCTTCTCATTCATGGACTGAACAATCTTATGCGCTTCCAATTCAATTTTCCATGGCATTGCAAAACTCTATTCATATCCTCATTGGGTAGCATGGACAAATACACATGAGATTATTTATTTTCCTGACAATGCTTGATCTTATTTTATTTTTTTGGTTCAACCGATATGCAGTATGGCATTGTCCTCATTTAATGTAAATTTTCTATGGATCCTAAAGTCGCATAGCATGTAGACATTGTTTTCCTTTTTCTGTAGGTATACTTCATATGGCAATTCTGCTAACCTAGGAAACACATCTTGCAACAGAGGTTGTCTAATTGTACAATGTACAATTTTGTTGCTGACAGTTCGAATGGAAGTGTTGAGGCAATGTCTATATATGTAAGGGAATTTTTTACTACATAATTGTAGACAATCAATTGTACCATCATTTATGAAAGCAGAGGTAGAAGCAGGAGAGTTGCATTTGGCACATACAGGCTCAAAAGGGGTCAATTATGCATTCGCTGCAACCAAAACACCCTCAACCTGGGCACGTGAGCATAGTAGTTAATATATTGAACAATATAATATACAACTGTAGAAAATTGGTCAAGGCAATTTTTATGAGTAAAGTGTGGATGGAATTGTAGATGTATACGCACAACAGTTGTCGAGCTAGTTAGTTTCTTGAGATCATGTACTATGTATGTTCGCAATTATGTTACAAATGTTTCTTGGGTTGTGCAAAAGATCCTTTCTTTAACATCTCTTTTCTTTGTTATATTTTTTAAGAGCATAAGTGGAAATTTCCCTTTATGCAATTGTTTTTCCATTGAGGAAAACAAATTTGAATAGGTGTCGAACAATTGCAACTACAACATGGAACATTGTAATAGTTGTGTAACATAACTAAGATATATGAACATGTGAAAGTAAAGGACAAAAATGGATATGGAGAATGGTACCATTTCCTTGTTGTTGTCTAACTCTCCATCTTTTATATGGAGAATGTGTTGCGAGCCACTTTTTGTCGCGAGTGTGACAACTGCACCAATGGTTTTGATTGGGTAAGTGTCTTTGCCATGTGCAAGTTGGTTGATTGTTGTGTCCGGTACGAAATGATATTTTGAACAAATCGCGAGAATTTTTTCCACAATACTTGTTTCATTGAGCGATATAATCTGATCACAATCACCACGGTCATATACTGTTTTCGACAATATATTAAAATTTGTAATGGATATCCCATTACCTGGCAAGATCTTTTCTGCATGTTTCTGGACAAGTTGTGTAGGGATAGTCAGTGTGACTGCCATCATGGATCCGTTGTCTGTCATGTCATCACACACAATGCATCTAGTTTTGTTTGCCTTGTCCAAGAAGGTGCTATACATGATCATTATGTCCCCGACGAACACTTGTCCAGTTCGACAGTTGTTTGAGCCTTCTATCGATAATATATTGGGTGTTATAAGTTTATACCTGATGACATTTTTTGAATATGAAAAGTAATGTGAATGGTAGTCTACATTATTTTTTTGTTTTCTTTTTTTCCTGGAATAAATGTACACGTAGACGCACAACTTAGATGAAGTATGGAGGCCAAAGTTTTGTAACTAGGCCTCTTAGTCTGTGGAACTTTCACTATGTTCGATGTTTCACTTACGCTCATCGATACTTCTTGTGAACTGCAAAGTATGTCTTGCAGATGACATCATCATATTTATCATGGCATATATGAATAAATAGCTTAGGATATTTGTTTGGTAAACATATCAAGAGCACAATGTATGAATCTTTACCTTTGGCCTTGTCGTTCTGTTGATGTTTGCGATGATTGACTGCTCATGCCCATGTCACTAGTCCAACTTTTTTTGATGCAAGCATGTGTACATGAACATCAGAAGGACTGAATAGGCATATGCATTGTATGTTGTCCATAATTGTTTTGAATGTCACATACAGGCTCGAAGGAGATGGAATATGAAATAGGGTGTCAAGGGATACTTAGGAAACATGAGGACCCGACGGTCAAATTGTATGCCTCTAAATTTTTTACTGCAAAAATGTGTAACATGGAACAGGGCATGATGGGGGAGTTCGGCGACCAATCTATATATCGCGGAACCCCCGAAGCTAGAGGCACAATTTTGAGCCCGCCGGCTCAGGAACCTGCGATCGAAAAAGTGTCTAAGTATGGAATGAGGAAGCCATCAGTCGAACTTGTGATATAGAAGCATGAGTATAAATGTGAACTCGTGAGTCCGCCAACCCGCACACCTAGACATTTTCGTAAAATTGACTAAGCAAAGCAACCAAAAAGAGAAAGTAAAGGGGAAAAAGAAAGGGGAATTCGGTGAAGTATAGAAGAGGGGGAAAAAAGGACAATAGTGTTAGGGTCCTAACCCGTACATAGGTAGATCAATATATTAGGATGTAATAAAGGTCACTGTTAATAAGGCCTTTCAATAAAATAGAATAAGGCGGATGTAAGAAGAGCTAATAGAAGCTTCTGCTTCTAGAAGGATCTTCCTCTAGATGCTTCTCTTGATAGACATATTTAGTATAAATAAGGGTCGAGGGTATGAAAACCCTAGCTTGGAGATTATTGTAACAGAGCATTGCTCGACTGGAGGTTTCCCCCTCGAAGAGGCCCGTGAACATTGCTTTMTGAATCAAAGTGTTATTTATGTTGTTATTCTTATATCATTTATGTGTTATTGTGGAGATTATGCTGGTTATATTACTGTTATTCTGCCATTTCTAGCATTTTATTTTTGTTCTGCATGCTTTTTATATCTGGTATATTACAAGTGGCATCAGAGCACTTTCCTTGGCAGAAATTGTGGGAATTTTTTTTCAAGGTAGAGACGTATTCCGACATCTTTAAGCCACAAAGATCTATAGTTACATGCATAAACCCACGGTTGAGGGATTCATACACACAGGAAATACAAGTGGTTCTTAAATGCACATTTGTTGGCCACCCTTGTAACCCCTATTGGTACCCCTTCGAGTGGTAGCGCATTAGACAACACTTGTGTACAGATCGACCTAGATTTCCTTAAGCCCTCTTTAGATAAACCAATCGACCGCCTGACTGCTATAGTGCCACCGAAAACAACACTCGGGAAGATACTCTCTAGTACCTGGGTAGTCGAATAGTACGGCTAAGGGTACGGTCTATCCTCCTTAGTTAGTGCCCTGAGATATTGGGCCGAGTACTACTGTTGGACCCTGCACGTATATCAGAGAGCTATAGCACAGGGCAAACCCTTTTCTATAGAACCCTTGAATACCTAAACCTTAGGGGATAGAAACATAAACAAATTAAAATAGACAAGATCTATTGCCACGCAACTGTGTTCAGGTTGCCAAGTAAACACACATTTCTTTCTGGTTAAGCATTTGGGGATTTCATCGCTACAGTATTCTTCAAACCGGAATATAACTTTGCAGGTGTAAAAAAAAAAAGTCGGGAAGTTTTTTCACCATTATTTGAGACCTACTCCATTGGATTCATCTCTTCGCCCTTATCACATTCATCCATATCATTTTTCGGAAAAAAAATTTACCCCGCCCGCCCCTTTTCAATTCACCCATCCTCATGGCCCATACCTGTAGCCAAGACCTGGAAGCTCGCTTCAACACCTTGCAATCTGGTTTCCTCGAGACCCAAAAAGAAGTGAAACAACTCAGTGCTATTGTTGCCCCCATCGATACATCCATCAATACAACCATAAATACAACCATGCAGTCCTCAATGGAGGAAGTCAAACAAGAACTAACCACCCAGCTTGAATCTGTCTTTGCATCACTTTGCACCAAACTGAAGATCCCTACAAATGACCCTTTTTTCTTATGCCCCTCCAAATACTAAAGGTGAACATTCCTCCCATTCCCATACCTTTCAACCCCATCACTTTCAACGTGACCTACGCCTTCCGCGAGTGGATGTGACCAAATTTGATGGCTCAGACCCCACTAGTTGGGTAACCCAAATGGAACATTATTTCTCTTTATATGGCATTACATATGACTTGGCCAAACTCTAGTATGGTGTTATCCATCTAGATCAAGAACATTTGCAATGGTGGAAATGGAGAAAAACTTCTCGTCAAGGGTATATTGCTTGGACCCAATTTGTGACTAAGCTTTATGAACGCTTTGACATGGACACCAACCATTTGGACCGTTTGACAAAGTTGAAACAATCAGGAACAATAGAAGACTTCATAGCTGCCTTTGAGCGCCTGGCTTTTCGAACAGAGGGCATGACTGATGCTTTGTTTCGAGAGTGTTTTATCAGTGGCCTCAAGGATGAGATTCGGGCCCATGTCATCATGGCTCGACCCTCGAGTTGGGTGGAGGCTACTAAAAGAGATAAAGAAGCACAATAGGTTGTATCCTCTCAAAACCGAAAACCCTCCTTTATCCCTCTCCCTAAACCCGTAAATCCCACTACTCCCTCCGCCCCATTAAAGATCCAAAAATTGACCAGGGCTGAAATGGTTGACGCCAACTCAAAGGCCTTTGTTATAATTGTGATGACAAATATTTCCCGGGCCACAAGTGTGAGGAATAAAATCTTTTTATGGCCATCTCTGAGGATATTTTGGAAGAGGATGTTGAAACTCCCCTTGTGTCTGAGTCACCTAAAATCACGGACATAACCCCTCCCTCAAACCCTCCCGAAGTGGAACCGGTCATTTCCCTCAATGCTCTCACTAGCTTCTCCGCTCCCCAAACCCTCAAGTTAAT
>ML784960.1:178330-224150 GCA_009831015.1 Picea engelmannii
ATAATTCAAGTAGAAGACAAATTGCATCATGGTCAAACCGGTTTGTGTATAAGATAAAGAGGTTGTATTGCGATATGGGCACATTTCACCATATATGGTCAATAAGTGCATTTTATACATGTTTTATCTTAACCAAAAGAAAGAAGACATTGTAATTGCACATGTAGTTTTCCAATTGTTTTGTTATGGCACTATTTTGTAGCATGTCAACAGTAAAGTATCCTAGAATGATAATGGTTTCGTCCAGATGTAAATGGTGTGATGCATTTGAGAAAACATTCATTATGTTAGTGATGTTGCTCTCGGAGCGACACAGAGATTGAATATTGCAATTTGCAATCCACGGAATACTACTCTTGCTAGCACCATCTCAACGTCTTTTTTCTTCTACAAGAACATTTTGCAAAGGCATGTAGGTATGGTTCATAGTTTGGAGAAAAATTGAAGCAAAATTTAAGAGCAGGAGGGAAATATATGCCATGTTTGTGCAATTTTGGTGCAACCTAGGCATTGTTGTACCATACCTAGCCCTTCTACACTTACTTGCAGTTTTCTTCTACAAGAAAATCTTGCAAAGGCAACAAGCTTGACATCCTATTTTTCATGCGAAAGACACGGGTTCGATTCCTGTACGGGATAGGTAGGTATGGGATATGTGCTAGATTTCCACTTCATCACACACGGAAAAGGACTAAGATTTGTAATGCTAGAAAAAATGACAGTCGGAATTGTGCACACGACATTGGCATGCACATGGTACAGAGCCTTGGGAAAAAATGGCTGAAAAATTTAAGAGCAGGAGAAAAAGATATGCCAACCTCTATGGAAAGTCTGCAGGATAAGAATGATGAATAAATACTTAAACATTCTTACTTGCAAAATGCTAACAATGAATACGAATGAAAGTATGCTATTGAAACTTACTTGTTAATGATGAATGACAGAACTGTAGGTCCACTTGCGGGTGCAGGACTTGAACCCTGCAAAGTGCAAAAAACAACTCCAACTACCAGTGCAAAACACCAACCTTGCAAAGTCGAAGCAAACAAAAGCAAGCAACAAGCAACAAACCAGTGAACAAGCACCAATAGGTCGAATTGCAGGTGCAAGACCTCAAACTTGCAAATTTGAACCAAACAACAACAAGCAACAACCGACGAACCAACAAACCAACGAACAAGCAACAACCAATGAACCAGTAAACAATATATGTATCTTCAATGATGACCAAATTGCATTCCAAGCATAGAAGAAATCTGAAACATATGATGACCATGCGAGTGGAAATGCTTAAACATTCTTACTTGCAAACTGCAAATAGTAAACAATAAAGAAAAAATATGAATGAAACTATGGTATCAAAACTTACTTGGCAACGATGAACGACAAAAGCGTAGGTTGAATTGTGGGTGCAGGACTTGAACCCTGCAAAATGAAGAAACAACCCCAACTGCGGGTGTAGGACCCCAACCTTTGTGAAGTTCAAGAAAACAAAAGCAAGCAACAAGCACCAATAGGTCCAAGTGCAGGTGCAGGACCTCAACCTTGCAAAGTTGAACCAAACAACAATATGTGTATCTTCAATGATGACTAAATTGCATTCCAAGCATAGAAGAAGTATGAAACATATGATGGTTATGCAAGTGGTGGTGGACAACAATATTGTCCAAATTCACTGCAACATTGTATGGAAAAATTCGAGGAAAAATGTACTGTAAGAAGCCTATTTAAGTAAACATGTAAGGTTGTCAGGCATGTTTAAGGGCCTCACTCTATGCAAACATTTAAGCTGTCCAGCCTGTTTAAGGGCCTTGCGCTATGTAAACATTTAAGCTGTCAGGCCTATTCAAGTACCTCAAAAAGAGTGTCAATGCTCAAAAATTTTGGTATGTAAACATTTCAATACAAATAGAAATAATAAAAACATTAAAAAAGAGCGTCGATGCTCAGAACTTTCGGTATTTAAACATTTCAATAAAAATTAAAAAATTAAAAAAGATCGCCGATGCTCAAAACTTTGGATATCTAAACATTTACAACATTGGGAATAACAAAGCTGGCAATAAGACTTTCAATCTCTTCTCCAATGAGATGATGACATATAAGGTTTTTTTTATTATATAAAAAATAATGTTTTTAGTTCTATAGTTCGAACAATAGAGATGATGCAAAAATTTATAGTCAAAGGACATACTAATATGAAGTCAACGAATTATCGATCGCTATAGTCCCTCTACGCCTTCGGCAGGGACTAATAACATCACCTCTACCTCCTCTTCTCTCATGTAAAATTTAGAAATGAAACAAAATCTAACATTTTCCTCTTTCAGGGTCATCTTGTAGATTTCCTTCCTCTTTTAATAAGTTTTAAAAAATACAAATTATTATTTAGTGTGTCAATGTATTAGGAGCATTGATGCATCCCCAACCAAGGTGGGGTATTGATGCACCTAAACCAATTTAGTGTAAAATTATGCATCTTAGATAAATTAAATGAACCAAGAAGGTCATGAGAATTAGGGTCGTCCCATTCTCCATGACTAGACTAGAGCACCATGTATCTTAGAGGAATTGAATGAAATTATAATAGAATTCGGGTTGCATGGTGCACTACAATGCACCTAGGCCAAAATGGGGCATTAGTACTCTGAGACCAAAGTGGAGCAACACAAGAGCATGAGAATTAGGGGTACCCATCGCATTATTGTGCACCAAAACCAAAGTGGAGAATTGGTGCTCTAAGACCAACATGGAGCACAAGAGCATGTGAATTGAGGTCTTTCAATGCACTATAATGTACCAAACCAAAGTGGAGCATAATGCTTTGAGACCAATGTGGAGCATTGCAAGAGTAGGAGAATTGAGATCTTCAAGTGCACTGCAATGCACCAAACCAAAGTGGAACATTGATGCTCCAAGACTAAAGTAGAGCACCGAAAGAGAATGGGACTTAAGGTCATCCAATGCACTATGGTGCACATAAACTAAAGTGGAACATCAATACACAAAGACCAAAGTGGAGCACAATTTTCTATTAGTTTGGGTTTATTGACTATTTCATGGAGGAACAATAAGCCTATACCAAAGTGAAGCACTAGCATGTCATGACCAAAGTGGAGCACTAATAAATTTTTGGTTGTTGCTCTCCATTGTGTATTTTTCATGGAGAATCAATGTGTCTAGACCAATGTGGAGCATTGATGCACCAATACCATAATGGARCACTAAAGTCTTTTTGGGTTGTTGTCGCTCTAGTGTACATAGGTTATGGAGCACCAATGCATTGTTGTATTAAGTGCACTAGTGCACCTATGTGAATCGGAGCACCGTGACCCAAATGGAGAACTTTAAAACACTTCCAYGAAAAATCTTGTTTTGCAGTAGTAAGGATTTGGCTCCCTTCCCTTATCTAAGGAATTTGATTCATGCAACMCACTTACCTTTCTTAAAAAAWTATTTTAGTAATGAGAYGAGTGGAAGAGAAGTTGCCTTTGGAATCATGCTTAGATATTAAAGTTTTTGTTGCTTCTTTATGGAGATGGAACATTAGTAGTTGTTGGAGGCTACTCTTGATGTAGATTTTGTTGAAGTTTTACTGGGTTCTTCTAAATGGTGATCCATCTTTGCATCTTTCTAATAGGAGGAATTCCTATTTTCCCCTTTGGCACTATGTGAAGATTTTTCTTTTGGTTATAACTTATGAGGTCACAACATGTTTCTGATCAAAGTAGGCTCTGTATTGGAAACAAATGTTTTGAAAGTTTAGAGGTTGCATCCAACTTCTATCTCTACTTCATAAGTGTCATCAGTGAATGCATACATATATGTAGATGAGAGGAGAGAGTATAGGGAGGTTGAGCAAGCATGCATATTCATCATGTAGTCAATCAAGTTTCAACAATTATGTGAGTAGGAAGGCCATTACCTCTATGGATACCCACAATTGACATAAGGATCATGGTGAATTAGGATGGAGTAGGCTAATCTTGTAGCAAAATGATTGACTTTCCAACGAGAAGTTTCACATGATTTGTATAGAAATTTCAAGCATGATTAGAGCCCCACCATGATCCAAGTTCTATGCATGGAGAGAGAATGCCCCTAAGTGTTTTGCTCCATTCTAAAATGACCAAAATCATAATAATCAACTTGTTGTGCAGTGTTTAATGCTACGATGATTGATATTCATCTTGATATATACGTTGAGATATATCCAACAATATATATACCACCTATCAATCTATATGTCCAACGATGTATATACCACCACACAGTGGAGTGGTTATTGCTCGCCAAGTCTTTGCAGCACATGGACACGGCCGCGTTAGACCAAGAAAAGAGGACGGACGGACGGACCCTATGAGGTTAACCCCATGAAGAGTATTAAGCAAATTTGCAAGACAAGGTTAGTACTAATGATTGCCGTTTGAGTGGGGGATGGGGTGCCCACTGCGCACAACCACATGCAGACATTATAATTCGCGGCGGGGGCAGTCGCGAGCGGCGGAAGTGAACGACATCAATCAATCGGTATTCGGACGCGTACGAAACCGCGTGCCGTCCACAACGAGGATGTGACCGACGCCCTGCCCGTCCCGCGCAAACGTCCGTCACATCCAAACAATTATTAAACGACACTCCTCGCTCTTAATTTAACGATCCGTTTTGGATTCCGTCTGTCCGGAGTTCGACAGCCCACGTGCCTCCTCATTATATTCAAATCCCGCTTGACCAACCTTAACGTCGGAACTAACTCTTAACTGTAGATCTCGACAGGTAATGCCGTTAAGTCTAACTGCCGTAACCGTCGCTTTCTACAGCCGACATGCTAAGCAGCCACTTAAAAAACTTTCTCCCTCGCCCGGGACTCGCCCCTACGGACTTCCGCCCGCATCCGACGGGCACAAACGCCTCCAATTTTGCGGGAATCCGCTAAAGTAGAGCTGCCTTTAGCGGACAACTCAAAACGCCTCATTCTTATGTCGGAATTCAGTTAAATATTATATTTTAGATATTTTAGTAATTTTATGATTCGGAACTTTGATCAAATTATTTAATGGATTTAGAATTAGACAAAATTGCTAGAACATCATTCCACCTTTCTGAATCAAAAACTTGAATTCTAATAAAACTCTAATATCACTGAAATTTTTGCAGATTAACTTCCTCTGGATTTTTTAGAATTCCTCCTTCCTGGTAGAATTCCAAACCCCAAGTGCAGAGTTCCTCCTTCCTGATAGAATTCGAACTACGGTGAAACTATGATTTCCATCGGATTTTTTAATTCGATTTACATCAGAAAACTGCCCAGAAATGAGGGCAGTGTGATCGTCCCTTGTGGTAGTAAAATTGGTCGATCCTATGTCCAGATAAAGAAAAATTTCGTACTGTGATTCTCTATGAAATTCTCGGCATAACATCCTTTATTGTTTTAAATTCTCCTTTATTGTTTTAAATTCCTTACGTGAGAGGGCGAGAGTGTCGGGGGACTTTTTTGATTGATATGGATAGGTGGCGTGAGAATTCCTTTGTTGGAGGGACTCTAAATGTTGACAAAAGAAGCGGCCAACAGTGCCCATGATTTGACAGAACACGAGCCGCTTTGCTCTTCATGGTATGTTTTCAATGCCGGTGGAATTGGAACAGGAAAATTCCCAAATTTTGAAAAAAGTTTCCGCCAAGCTAGCCATGGAATCGTGCTGCAAAGTCTGCACGACGGATAGCAATATGGATTTTATTTCCCCAACTTACTAAAACCAAACTGTAGTTCACCTAAAGTTTTCGGCATTTTCGCGATGTAGGTGGAAAATTTCAGACATGGGCATTGGTGGAAAATGCCTATAAAAATGGCAAAATGCTCAGCCCCAAGTGAGACGTAATTGGAACGGAATCCAACATATAAATATACCAATGAAATAAGAAATAAGATAGCTTCCAACACAACCCACATAGAGAATTCAAGGCCGGGTTGGGCAGGCATCGGTAAAAGAAAGAACAGATGCCCTTGGTGGCCCCAATGTGGTCACATGGCGGTTGCCCAGGGGAGATTCTAGGCGGGTTTTTCGGTTTTCTCGGGCAGTGCACAGTGGAGGGGGAACATAGGCAGCCACTAACGGATTCAAGGGCGTGGCAGGTGAGGAGCCAGTGTGAGTGGGTCGGGGTTTGAACTTGGAATTCATGGATACTAGAAATATGAATACACCAAATTCCAAGTCCCTTAAACCAATAAAATTTACGAGTTCACTATGTCCATTTTGCAATTTTTTTTCCATCATCTAGAAGTAGAATATATTTGGGAATGGGGATGCGTGCTTGCATGAGTCAAAAAACATTAAAGTCAGACATGTTATAGCGCCCTTGTACACAACTATTCTCGCTTAAACCACTCGTGCATGAATCCCTGAAAATGCAAATGCAACCCATATAAATATATCTATGTATGGGCCACAAAAAACAAATTGGGACGATGGGGGATAGTATTTTTGGGTTTCTGTAGGGTACAGAGGAATCCGGTGATGTGAATGCACTGAAGATTTATGTGGATTCATGAGAGAGGGCGGGGTGTGACTTTTCAGGAGGAGTGGGTAGACAAATGTGGACACCATTGGAGTCTTTCACGTTCCATGGTCCCGGTTTGTAGGGTAGAGATGTTAATGTCACTTGTCGGCCCGGGGATGTAGACAGGAGTAGGGGCCCAGGATTAGGGGGCCCTAGATCTCGATATGGTTGAGAGGGAATAGTTGTGTTTGTTGCTTTCAGCATCAATGTGGGCATAGGTTGATGAAAATCAGTCCCTTTATATGAGTAGAAGCCATGGATTGCAGCAAGGTGGAATTGTTCGGGGGAATTGTTCTCTTCTCGGGTGTGTTTTTTTGTTAGTATTATTAGCTTTCCCTTGTGGCCTTTGTATCAGAGGCTGCCTCCTACTGCTCTGTAAGTAGGGGTGGTCTGGTGGTCGAACCATGCAAGGCACAATGCTGTCTTCTGTATCTCATTGGGCTTATCAAGGACAGGTATGATGTATCATCTTATCTTTCTCATCTTCAGTCCTGTTTCTGAAGCCTTTTGTTTTTCAAGTTTTCCCGAATATCTGAACATTGGTGTGCAACTTTTGGAGGATTTTGGGTGTTGTCTGAAGTGAACTCGTTCCGAGCTTCGGGTTGCTCTAGTTTTCAGTAGAGTGGAAAAATTCTGCGGCGGATGATTAGTTGGGTTTTAGATCAAATTCAGCAAATCTGGGTTCTATTCGTGATTGAAAGATTTTCCTGAGGAACTATGTTCTTCTGTTTTAGTTAATTGAGCTTCTTTAGGTTTGGCTTTAACTGTGAGTGATTTAGAAAGTCGATTCTTGAGGCAGTTGCCTACTACTTTTAACCAAATACATTATGAATTCAAATGTATAGTGACCACAGCGGTTTCATGTTTGTCATATATGCTTACAGTTTCGATTTTATTTTTTTTCGCAAATTTGCTAGCTGGTCTTCTTTGTTTACCGATTTTGTTATCGCAAGTTGACTTAATTCTTTTTGCCATCAGTCAACTGTCGATAAAGCTTACGGCATTGTTCTCCAAGCTGTCTGATAGAATTTATGATCTTTTCCCAGGGCCTGCATGGGTGTGTTATGCTTTCATTAGCTTACACGGGGATAGTCTCTGCCTTTAGTTTCGTTCTTAGGAAATGCCTGTTCTGCATATCATTGTGTACGCTACATTTGCAGAAGTATTTTTCAACTTTCCCATATGCACAGATGTCCTTTGGTCTTTCGGAGACATTACCTTGTTAGTTTAATGTTCATTGAAGTAGATGGCTTTACCTTGCAATAGTTTCTCTCCGTTGCATTTATGAATAAGTTGCCAAGCTCTGTTTGCCTATAAAATGACTGTAAAATTTTATACTTTCTTCTTTAGTGTATGCAGTCTGCATAAGCTTTGGTTTCGTTTTTGTGAAACCTGTTTTCCCCCTTTCAAACAATGGAAAGCTATCTGGAATTAAATAATTTTTCCTTATAAACCTTAATACTTCTCTAAGGACTAATTTGCACTGCCTTTTATGCAGGACATAAAATACAACTTTTTCTTGGTAGATTTTAATGAATTAAAGCCAATTGTCTTAGAGTAGCGTGTGAGCTTCTTTAAGAAACTGCCAGAGTGTTTGATCTTTTCCCAGAAGTTAATAGGTTTTAGCTTTTTGCTGAAATTGCTAATAGGTTCCTATCCAAAATAGAAATAATTCAATCTTTCTTTAATTTCCCAGGTTGTTTAAAATGGCTCTAAGTAGGTTAAGATAGAGTACACCTTTCAAGTAATAGTTGCATCATCTTCTTAATCTTTTGAGAAAGATTCAATTGTGCTACGCAGCTACAGTTGATGCTATTGTTTGGTGCTTGCTCTTCTTAGGTCACCATAGTATTGTTTCCAGTTCATATATAATCTGCAATGGATTACAGTGTCAATTTTCACTCTATAACTAGCAACTGATCAAATCCTTGATCCTTGTAACACCGAGAGGCATCAATTCTCTTGAGGCCAGCCAGATCCCTGATTGATTGCATCAGACGGATTGTGCGACCTGGAAGGTTTCATACCTCCTGGTGCTACACTAATTAGGGATTTGATCTGTTGCTAGTAGTGTGTTAGTTTTCAGTTCGATTAGTAGGTTTTCAGTCTAATTAATCTCTGGTATATGAAATGACTACATTATAGCTGTTGTATGTGCACAATGCTCTGATGTTCCTTTGGCATTTAATATATTTAGTTATCACATAAATGCAACATTTATTTGCACCGATATGGTATCGTGGACATACAGAAGATGTTTTTGACTTGTAACTTCAAATGTTAACAGGGGAGAATATCTTCAGGCTGCCAACGATTTCAGTCATAGTGTCCAGAAGTAGATTTGTGTTCATTTAAACTTGTTTCATGCGAAACTTGCATGAAAGCATGCATGCATAGTCTGCATGTTACCGTGTGCAGAACACTGCCTATTGAGATTGTGTTTTATTTAATAAAAAAATTATTATGCTTTTTGCAGTTCTCTATATGTTAGAAAAAGGTTTTGATGGATTTGGTCTTCAACCACACTATAGTGTGTTAGCAAAAGATTTTGATCCTAAACTGTTTCAGACCCCTAGTTATACATTTTATGTAATGTTAACTCTTAAAAGAAGAGATGTGCATAATTTGTTTTTCATTGCAGGAAATCTTCATAGAATGCTTCACGTCAAGCCTGGAAATAAAATTCTTTCTTTTAATGATGAAGGGTTGTAATGGACGAGATGGACCCTTAAGGTTGCATTTTTTGTTATTTAGAAAAGGTTATTATGGTTTTTGTTTATGAACTGTTTCGGATCCATAGTTATACGTGTTCTATTTTGTCAATACACAAAAGAAGAGAAGTGTGCATAATTTCTTTTTCATTACTATAAATCTTAGTAGCATTTTCTATGTGAAGCCTCGAAATAAAATTCCCTTCTTTTATTATGAAAGGTTGTAACGAAACTGTGTAATCTCAGCTCACATTTTCCCAGAGTTGCAAATATCTTTGTTACATGTTCCGTTTTTAAGTAAAGATGTCATTCGCCTTGTCACTCTGTTCATTCTATACATAAGCGGAGAATGTCAACATTTGCTATTTTTTTCTTATTATTTCTTCCATTTATTAGGCATTTTGGAAACTTAGGTGTGGTCTGCTTTAATTCGTTGGGCATGCTTAACTGGTCAACTGTGATTCATATCCACAATATTTGGTAACAGGAACGATTGTTTGTAGATTTAAGGCCTGGACATTTTACATCTATTCCACAAAAGTTGCCTTTGAAAACATCAGCATTCTCCCTTGCCTAGGATGTATAATACTCAATTGAATCTTGTGATCATGCAGAGTTCTGAGGATTTGAAGCATCTTCTGTTCTGCACAACATTGGAGTTGGAATCTAACCGCCTAGCTGCAAAAGATGAAGTCAAACGGCATGAAGAGAATCTGAGACAACTATGGAGTATTCTTCAGGTAACTTGCCGAGAAAGAGACGAGGCCAGGGAACAGTGTCAGAAACTGCAAGAAAAGATTATGCAGAGGGGTTTAAGTGACCTCCATTCTGGTCTTTCCAATATGCAGCCAGATAGTCCAGCTGGAAGATCATTCAAGGGAGACTCCAGCATCACAGAATGTGATAGTATTTCCGGCACATATAAACATCATTCTTTTGTATCTTCACCTGCTCAATCCATGTTTGATACAGTGTCTTCAATACAAGAGCCTGCTAAACTTAACCTCGCAGACTCCGGTAGCATGGACTTGTTGCAACAACCATACATTGAATTCTCCGAAGAGTATCATCAATCTTCATTTCCTGCACAGAATATACAGCCAGTGCAGCTATCATCGGGATGCAATACAGGCAGTTTTAAAAATTCCAAGTCTCAGCACCAGTTAGCACTACGTCAAAAATGTATAAGGAGTTCTTCCAATCTATCTGAAACTCACCACTGCTCTTATCTCTCTGATGAATTGCAAAGTATGGAGCCACATTCTCTTTTAAATGTAAGCTCATCATTTGCAGACTGCAACTTGCATGCTGAGCATCAAGCGTCCATGCAATCTTGTCTAGCCCTAAATGCATCTAATAATGGAAGAGATGTTCAACAGCAACAAGATATCTTGAACTTACAAAAGCAAATTAATGAAAAAAACAGGACCAACCAACAGCATCAGGGATTTGAGCACCATTCCCCTTCAGAAGAAGAAACTCAGGATCAAGCCACACCGCAGAAAATGCCTGAACACTTGCAACCAGAGAATTTAATAGTTTCTGATAAGTGTTTGCAATCTAAGGATGTAAAACCGTGCCCCCAATTCAGTGCAGAGAATGAGTCACTGTGGCAAGCTGTTGGTAGAATGAATACCCTAGAGCAAATGACTGCACTTCCACATGAGTCTATGGTCAGTAATTGTGGGATGACAATGAGCAGTTCAGTTCCTACTGTTGCGGAAGTACCACTTCTTGTAAGTCGGGGAATTCCTAAGCTGCAAGTGAATATGACACCTTCACAGTCTGTTAGTGGGCCTTCTTCAAGTATGGCACAGTTGAAGAGATATGGAGATATACCCTCTGTGGTGCCTGTTCATTTACCTGAACCACCAGAAGCTGACCCTCAAGTAATAATGAAATCTCTCCCAGAGAAAGGCAAGCTTCTGGAAGCTGTAATGAAAGCTGGGCCTTTGCTGCAGACCCTTTTGCTTGCAGGGCCTCTTCCACAGTGGCGACACCCCCCTCCTGCACTGGACTCTTTCGAAATCCCCTTAGTATCAATGCCCACTTCCAATGCAATAAGTCCTCTACCAAATCCACTGCAACTGAATGTACCTGTATGTGATCAGACACGTTTGGTTCAAAATTCAGGATCTGTCTTCTGCTCTATGAATCAGAGTAACCCTTCTCAAATTCCTGCTGTTGTCCAATTGCAGTCGGCAGCTTCAACTAGTTCATCTTCTAACAAGAGAACTCTGCTCAATTCCTCAATCAATGGTCATTTTGTGCATGGCCCAAGGCCACCTCTTAAATATGCAAAGTTGCAATGACACCCTAAATAACTTATTTTCCCATATGTTACTAAGCTAGCAAGTCTCTGCACGTCAGGAATCTTTCTTCTCATGGGCTTCTTCCTATATTCCATGTTTTGCAGGAAATGGCAGCGACCTATGTTGGGGTAGGGTTGAGATCGGGTTGAGATCCAATATGAGAGAGTTCTTTTAGCTTTTATACTTAGAACTTTTTTTGTAAAATTTTGAACTTGTGAGGCGAGAAGAGGAGAGGAAGAGCCTGATTGAATTGAATAGTTTTCACTTGTACATGATTCTGAATGAATTAACTAATGCCCACCAGAGTTGTGATATTTCAGCTCGTGAGTGGTGATATAGGTGGTTTGTATAACATGACTACTATGTAAATTTTATAAAGCTTATTTTCAAACAGCCAAAGGTGTATGAGCTGAAACCTCTCATTTGTTATGTGCATTGATTGTTATTGGTATTTTGAGGGCTTGTGTAACTTGTGTACATTGAAATACTGCCTTGCAGGAATCAACAATATTTGTTATCTCTTATGCCAACACAAAACACTAACCTTTCCAAAAAATGGTAACACCAATAAATATGGCAAGTGGATTCTTCAAGAACTTTATGTGAAACGCAGATGAAATAGAATTGTAAAGAATCCTACTGGACATGTAGGAGGAAGCTTGTTTAAGTGGGAATGGGCAATATTTGTTTCAAAGATGCGAGGAACAATGTTTGTGCGCATTTAAAAAAAAATGAAGTGCTCCTTTTTTCATTTTACCTTTTAAAGGAGAGGTCATGTGGTGCCTGTTCATTTACCCGAACCACCAGAAGCTGACCCTCCAGTAATAATGAATTCTCTTCCAGAGATAGGCAAGCTGCTGGAAGCTGTAATGAAAGATGGGCCTCTGTTTCAGACCCTTTTGGTTGCAGGGCCTCTTCCACAGTGGTGATACCCCCTCCTCCACTGGACTCTTTCAAAATCCCCTTAGTATCATTGTCCACTTCCAAGTAATTAAGTCCTCTACGAAGCCCATCGGGCTAGGCCGAATAGCAGACGCCTTGTTCCAGTAGACGTTAAATTTTCCATTATAGGGGCCCCACCCAGGTTCGAAACTCGTTTAACCTGCTTAGCGTGGTCTGTGGGTGCCTGTGCTGGGCCCAGGTTTATAGGGGAAGTCCCTCCGACTCGACCTTGGGTTTCCTCAGTCACAGTGGGCAGGTCTACCAATTCTCCTGGTACAAAAAAAAAAGTCCTCTACCAAATCCACTGCAACTGAATGTACCTGTATGCGATCAGACAAAATTGGTTCAAAATTCAGGATCTGTCTTCTGCCCTATGAATCAGAGCAATCCTTCTCAAATTGCCGCTGTTGCTCAATTGCAGTCGGCAGCTTCAATTAGTTCGTCTTCTAAAAAGAGAACTCTGCTTAATTCGTCAGCCAATGGTCATTTTGTGCACAGCCCAAGGCCACCCCTTAAATATGCAAAGTTGCAATGCCACCCTAAATAACTTATTTTCCTCTGTTACTAAACTAGCAAGTCTCTGCACTTCAGGAATCTTTCTTCTCATAGGCTTCTTCCTATATTCCATGTTTTGCAGGAAATGGCTGCAACCTACGTTAGGGTTAGGGTTGAGATCCAATATGAGAGAGTTCTTATAGCTTTTATACTCAGCACTGTTTTTGTAAAATTTTGAACTTGTGAGGCGAGAAAAGGAGAGGAAGAGCCTGATTGAATTGAATAGTTTTCACTTGTACATGATTCTGAATGAATTAACTAATGCCCACCAGGGTTGTAATATTTAAGCTCGTGAGTGGTGATATAGGTGGTTTGTATAACATGACTACTATGTAAATTTCAAACAGCCAAAGTTGTTTGAGTTGAAACCTCTAATTTGTTATGTGCATTGATTGTTATTGGTATATTGAGGGCTTGTGTAAATAGTGTACATTGGAATACTGCCTTGCAGGAATCAACACTATTGTTTATCTCTTATGCCAACACAAAATGCCAACCTTTCCAAAACATGTTAGCACCGATAAATATAGCAGGTGGATTCTTCAGGAACTTTATGTGAAACGCAGATGGAATAGAATTGTAAAGAATCCTATCGGACATGTAGGAGGAAGCTTGTTATATTAAGTGGGAATGAACAAATATTTGTTTCAAAGATGTGAGGAACAATGTTTGCACATTTTTTTCAAAATGAAGTGCTCCTTTTTTCATTGAATCAACACTATTGTTTATCTCTTATGCCAACATAAAATACGAACCTTTCCAAAACATGGTAGCACCGATAAATATATCAGGTGGATTCTTCAGGAACTTTATCTGAAACGCAGATGGAATAGAATTGTAAAGAATCTTATTGGACATGTAGGAGGAAGCTTGTTATATTAAGTGGGAATGGACAAATATTTGTTTCAAAGATGTGAGGAACAATGTTTGTGCACATTTTTTTCAAAATGAAGTGCTCCTTTTTTTTATTTTTCTTTTTAGAGAGGTCATTGGAGGCTGTGGAACATTCATTTTTCAAAATCTTAACTTTTCATTGTCATTCGAAAAAGGTGATCAGCATATACTGGATATGGACTTTAAAACAACCTTTAGGACAAAATGGGCACTGACATGCCTTTTGACTGTTAAGTTCAAAGCCTGGTCCCATGGGCAACCTATTTAATCACTTCAAGGATGTAGGACATCTATGAATGCAACATCAAACTCTACTTCCACAGAAATGTTTAATATGCAGCTTAAAAATACTTGAGAGAAAAAATAAATGCATGTTTTTCTTTGTAATTTCATCATTAGAATATATTTAGTGTGTGATTTTAAGCTTGATTCACCATATACCCAATTGTTCGCTGATGCAAATATTTATCTAGCAGAGAACATTTTAAGCAGTGTGTTTTTCAGGGACGAAAATTTTAACCACTGTATATAACAATAATCAACATTCCAACTGCAAATTTCAGGGCCTCTCTGCTCATGTTAGTTGGCTTCTGATTAGGTTTTTTGGTGGGGCAGGTCCTGATCCAAATCGTTATTCTAACACTCCCGATATCAGTACAACAAAAATATTAGATGGAGAGCCTAATGCTTCTAGTCCCAATGTTCTCTTCTGAAAAAATATGAGATTACTTGCATCCATACCGCACCTCAAAATGTATGTAAGCATAGCTTTGGATCCTTCGTTGTCTACAGTAAAAGCTTTGTATCGGTCTGCAAGTTGTTACAGTCAAAGCTACTTCATAGGGAAGAACTGCATGTAAGTGAGTGGGATCGGCCATAATCTTAGGATACCTCAACATAATCTAGATGTTGGAGGAGCAAGCATTGAAGTCCAACAGTAATATCGGATGCTATGATGTTTTCTTCTCATTGCAAGTGTTAGGTGGTTAAACTGCCATAATAAAGTAGAGTATTTTAACCATGCACATTGCCCACCAACTGTTATCATATCTTGAATACCAAAGATACAGATATGACATTGAGAGCACCAGCAACCACCCTGTCATCCAAATTGACATTATTCTAATCATGTTAAATCATACCATTTAAAGACACCTGTCATCTTGGGGTTTCTTCATCATGGAAATGTCAGTTGCAGTTTACCTAGCACATCTTCAAAACCATCTTCATGCTGATAGGCCTGAACATCATTAAAGTTTTTTTTCATCTACCAGCCTATGTCCATTCACATTAACCTCATGTGATTAGAGGATGGACGATGGGTCCTACATGCTGATCTCTAAAGATTTATAGGTCACCTAGTCGACCCATAAAGCCACCTGAAATTCCCAAGGAGAGGACAACATTGACCTGTACATGTAACTAATATAGTATATTAAAGTGACCTGGAGATGATAAAGTAGGGCTTGATCATGTACATTAAAGTGAAGTTTATATTTTTCTTCCCTCACAAGGAAGACTAGCAGCTCCTAGGCATTTTCAATTCTGTTTGGATATCATGCACATTACTGACCTTGGTACTCCTCATATGCCTAATCATTCGATGGATAGGATTTGATGAAACGTTTGATGTTCATTTTGGTCATTAGTTTTTTATTCCTTTCAAATAGTTTTTCGTATGTACAAAATTTTTGATAGACATCCTAACTTAGGTTGATATCAATTTTAAGATATTATATTTTGTGAGTTTTTTTTAATGGTCGTTATCTATTTAATATATTATAGGTTATTATTATAATGATATATTTTTATGATAAGAATATGGATAATTATTTTATTTTACTTTTAGCTATTTTCCTTTATCAAATGTTAACGTTTTTAATGAAATATCGATGACTACAAATTTTAAAATAGAAAAGTAACCAAATTCAAAATGCACATGTATTCCCACTCACTTACTTTTTACTTTTTGTATTGTCAAATGAAAACGTATGAAATAAAATCAAATCAAACGAGAAAAAAAAAAGTGTATCGTGACCATTTGTTAAAAGAATCAAATCAAATGAGAAAAGTGTATCCCTTTATTTAAAAAAAATCAAATCAAATGAGAAAAGTGTTGTATCATAACGATTTGTTCAAAGTTTTATCTTGTGGACTAATGGAATATTGCCAAATAAAAAGTGTGAAATAGATCAAATCAAATGAGAAAAGTTACCAAACCATTTGTTCAAAGTTATATCATGTGGAATGATGAAATAGAATTTATATTTAGAAAAATCAGATAAGTAAGAAAAGTGCATCAAAACTATTAGTTCAAAGTTTTTATCTTGTAAATTAATCCAATAGAAACTTTGTAAATTGATCCAATAGAAAAATTGTAGAATAATAAGCTCGCATCCTTGAATGATCAAGCTTGGGTTTTCAAATATTTTATTAGTTTCATTATAAAACATAGTTAGTTAGTTTGTAGTTAATATTGTGTTATAGGTTATGTACCTAGAAGGTGAAATGATACGGGACTAGGATACGGGACTGAAGAAACCTTAGATGGGTGCGAGGAGGAGATTTAGCTTGTGGATTATAGTGAGGATTTTCAAATATTTTATTAGTTTCATTATAAAACATAGTTAGTGTGTAGTTAATATTGTGTCATAGGTTATGTACTTGGAAGGTGAAAGGATATAGTTCTAAAGAAACCCGAGATGGGTGTGAGGAGGAGATTTAGCTTGTGGATTATAGTGAGGATCTGATTGAAGGATCAAATATTTTTGAATATTTAGGAGTTTGTTCTATTGTTGATGATTGTGAGAGTTTTCTTAGTGACAAGAACTGTGAGTCTTTGGACGATCATTCTTTCGGACCCAATAAAACCTTAAGAATAGGCACAAAAATGGGTGGTATTGACACATTAGAATTGTTGTCAAAGGTTTTTATCAGATCTAACATTGATTGTACTAGCACCATTTTGCAGGTGAAGGTTTATGCAATCAAGAATGGGCTCCTGGGGCCCAATACAAAAGGGATTAATGCTCCTAGAACTTCATGTGAGCTTGTAGGTCCCTCTTTGAACAAGGGACCATGATACATTCATCAACGCAAAAGGAGAAGGAAGATTGCTAAAGGAAGAGTTTCAAGAATTTGTGAGTGCATTAGGGGAAGAGAATGTTGTCCAAGGTTCTAGTTTTGTGGGTTGTTATTTGGATTTGGATAGTCTTGCATGTTAGGATATTTAGACACCTAGGAGTTAGTTAAGATCAACTTGGTCTAATTTGTCATTAAGTTAAAGTGTGTTTCTTAGTGTGTTTCTTTAATATGCATTAGTATGCATTTGTATTTAGGTAATTTGATGATCACAATATGCTCCCGACATAGAGTGATCTGACAGTTCATATACTTCTCGATCTTAAAGACTACATTGATCTGTGGTTTAACACCCGATTGGTCCATGATCTTTATTTAAAGAGCATGGAGGGTCATTTGTTGATGATGGATTGTGAGAATTTTTCTTGTAAATCTCTGTGTAATATTTTCTTTTGCATTAATAAATTGCTCCAAGTGGTCATGTTGGTTAGGGCCATGGATGTTTCTCCATAGGGGTTTAACTACGTAAAAACATCGGTGTGTTTATAGTATATTTGGTCGTGTGAGTGGTTACTAAAGGTGTTCGTTTGGTATTCTAATACGTGTGTTGTCGAACATGGTATTAGAACGCATTTGAAGACTCGTTGTCATTGTAGATCGAGATCGTGAATATGTGTTGTTGCATGTCTGGTTTATGCCATTTTAGTACATTTCTGGGCTGAAAGGACTATTCCATTGCATATGGATCACTCATTTCAACTAGGAATGCCTTTCATTTCACTCGAAAATGTTTATGTTTCCCAAGATACAACAATTTCAATCATATTTGGAGGTATAAGGCCTGAATATGCCCTTTTAAATTTATACAGAGATAATATTTTGGTTTTCTGGTGTTTTTTTTTTGGGTTGCTACTCTTTTCGATCTGGGTATGCTTTTTTCCCTGCGCTCTATGCGATGTCAACAAATCAGAAATAGAGTGGAAATAGTTTTTCTGTCTATGTATGCTATTTGTTGTGTGCTCTGTGCAATCTTGGTAAATTAGAAACAAAGGGAAAAATTACATTTTTCATGTAAGTTAATCGAGATCTAATCCTTGTTGTTCTCAAGAAGCAATTTTTTTGTGTGTGAATACATGAAAATAATTTTTATTGAGCACGCACTCTAAGGCCATCTTCCATAACAACAACAACACCAACATTCCCAATATTTATTCTTAAGACTATAATGTGTTTTGCACTAGCTCACTTGGTTGAAAGTTACTTTACTTAGTAAGAGGTATTGAGTTCAAGTCTATTTTTTGTTACTTATTTTCACTATAAAATATCTTTAATATTTTATTTTAAGTTATCTTTTGCATGCAATTTTCATTTACAAAGTAACTCCATTGTAAAAGTGATTCTCGCTTATTCTATAAAAGTGGGTCACTTCATAAGTAACTTATTTAAAAGTGAGCTTATAGGCACAATTAAAAGGAGCATCACCACATGGACCAACTTCTACTTGCCACTTGGCTCTTTGGTTACTATTTATGTCTTTTTTCAAAATGGCATAACTTTCACATCGAAGTTCGTTTTCAGTGTCGTTTTTTTAAACAACCTATTTTTTCGAGAACTTTCCATCCAAACCATCAATTTTGGTTTTTAAATCCATATTCATTGCATATTTAATATGAATTCTCCCAATGATTTTTTTCTTACCAATACCAACTACTTCTCATGGAAATTCCATATGGAGGATGTGTTAAGAAGTAAAGCATTGTACCAGATTACCTTGAGAAAATAACAAGAACCCACTGATGATGAAAATAAAGTCAAATGGGCTAATAAGAATGACGAAGCACATGGACTAATTGGAATTTCTATCTCTCATGATTTAAGGTTTCACCTGTTGGAATACTAAGAGTGGGGGGGTGAATCAATATGAACATTTTTTACCACTTTCAATCACAATATATAAACTTCAACTTTATCAGTAGTATTCAATAGTTTATCACGTATGCATTTAGTATATTATTGCATCATAAACAATAGCATTCATCCATGCATAATAAACAACCACATATACACAATACAACAGAATTTACGTGGAAACCCAAATGGGAGAAAATCATGGAATGATTTCTTATATATATCAAGAATACATTCATAGGAAGCACCGACTTCCAAATTCTCCAGCATCAACTAGCAGGAGGATCCAACCCCCTATTTACAGGCTCCAACCTGAATGAAGCTACAACTCCCTGAATTCTCCAGCGACAAATGGAAGGAGGATCCAACCCCCTAGTTTACAGGCTCCAACTCCCTGTGTTCTCTGGCTCCAACTAGAAGGAGGCTACGACCCTCTGATTTATAGGCTCCAACCTAAAGGAAGCTCCAACTCCCTGTATTCTCCAACACCAATCGGAAGGAGGATACGACCCCCTTTCCTTTCCCCATCCCGCCTCCATGAAATATAAGTGTAGACTCAACCTATCACTGCCATTGATACTATCACTGCCACTGTCTCTGATACATCAATCAACCTGCCACTATCACTGTCACATCAATCTGTCACTTTCAATTTGTCACTGATATATCATCATGAACCTGTGTCTCAACATGTACCAAAGACCTGTACCATATCATGCATCAACCATGTACCAAAACTTGTACCATATCATGCATTAAACATGTACCAAAACCTATACCATATCATGCATCAACCATGTACTAAAATTTGTACCATATCAACCATGTACCAAGATATACCATAAACCATGTACCATGAGATGTGCCTCATCCATACATCATATCACTCATGATATGTCTCAATCACCATGTCCCATAAGATATGTCTCAACCATATACCATCTTACTTATGATATTTCTCAATCAAGTACCAAAAGATGTTCATCATACATATGCCAAAAACTTTCCTTAAGCATGTGCCAACATCACCATGACATATACTAAACCAGATATCAAGATAGCCGAAATATGCCTCGAACAATGTACCATGACATCACCAAGATGTGTCTCAACATGTACCAACATCACCAAGACATGCCTCAAGCATGTACCATAACATCACCAAACATAACCCTCAAACATGCATATAGACATACCTTTAAACCTGTAGTCACCATGTTGTATCAAATTTTAGACATACATACCTTTTTGGGCATCATCAACCTGGTACAAGCATCATTCCTCAGAGATGCCTTAGCCTCACTAGGCGAAGACTGTCCTCACGTGGGGCCTCGTGTGACGGGCACTAACTGACCCATGGGGGTGCCTTACATGACATCTATAGTCTGAACCGCGGGGATCAACCAAACTAGGGTTTCTTAGAAACCCTCGCTCTCCTTTGCAACTCCGAGACGTTCACCTTCGCACTTCCTTCGCCACCTCAGACTCACTACCACAAACTCACCAATAGATCACTTGCTCACATAGAAGATATTCAATAAACTTGTGTATATAAATGTACTTATGGAAGACTTCTTGAAGTGTATTTATACTTTTTGAAAATAACTTCTTTCCTTAGGGGCAACCTGTGTTTTCTTGTCACAACCACTTTACCCTTTAATTAATGACTTGCAACCGTTTAGGGCTTCTTAAAATTGTTTGGGACTTCCAACTTCAAGAGAGCATATTTCCTTAACCACGAGGAACTATGGGGCGTACCGTCTACTGTTGGAAACGACACAACGAGGACTATCCATCTATGAGGGTGTTACCTGCATTTGCACTATCCTTCATGTCCTTCTTCCTTAAAAACTTTGGGCTTCATGACCACACCTCTAGGGCTTCTTGTAGAATTCTTCAAATGCACCCATCACATCTGTTGACATCAATTACAACCACTACTATTGTCATCAATGACAACCAACTTACCAACAATATCCCCCTTTGGCATTGATGGAAACACTCATACTCCCCCCGTGACCATTGCTCCTCATCTATCTCTTCCAATGTTTCTCTCTCTGTATTTCTCTCCCCCTTTAACATCAATGGAAAGGGGTATCTCTCTTTGGGGCTCCTCCTCCTATATTCATGCTTATGATCTTTCCTTTTATCCCCCTTTGAAATCACGAGTGAAAAGGGTAATTCCCTCTGTCGATATGTCTCCCCATGTCTTCACGCTTCTGATATTTCTTTCATGATCTCTTTCTCTAACGATTTCTCTCCCTTGACTTCTTTGCAAGATGTTGTATAGAACAATGTGGGGCTTCTTGTACTTGCTTCATTTCCTCTCTTCTAATGCTTCTTGTCCATTGGTTCTTCCTCTTGTAATTCAATGACATATATAAAAAAAATTCAAAGTTACTTGAATTCAAATCTCCATAGCTTATCATGTTTACTTCTTAGATATCAGACACCATATCATTCAACAAATTCCTTCTAACGATATAGCTTTTGTTGACAATTTCTCTTCCCCTGTTATGATTTGTCTTTCACTGCTTGTCTTTTTGTGACTGACTGATTCCACCTGTCAATATGATTTCATCCATTGTTATGCATCTTTTATAACTCATGTCTTTTGTACTTGCCAAGTATCCCATGAATTCATCTTTGTCCATATGTCATAAAATTGTCCATGACTCTGCTACTCAATTGCACATAATGTTGACCCATTTGTTGCCACTGATTACAACATATTCTTGCTCTTCAAACTGAATCAAATATGTCCACTAGTCTTCTCTATCTTTAACACATCCTCGAGTATGTATGTCACTACTTGGAATATTCTATACGATCATGAACCTATGCCTGAAAAGTGTGCCAATGATATTCTTCATAACTTTCAGCTGATACTTGAAAGTTGCTCCTCAAACAATCAAATTGTCACCAAACATTCTACACTTCTGTCATCAAACCACTCTGCAAACAATTTAGACTGCTTGAAATATAGTTCTCTGATCTATAGAGCTGCTGCTTAGACTCCCCCTCTTCAATATTCATATTTATCGGGACTCTCCAAGTCGGATGGCTCATAAAGGTGGAGGAATTCTCCCTAATGCAGAGTAATCTTCCTCTTCATCATTGTCCTTACTTCTGACATCTTCCTCTTTTCCTATAGATTCATCATGATCTCGTACCACTACAAATCCTGAGAGTATGACTTCTGGAAGTACTTCATTAATCTGTTCTTCATTCACCTTCTCTTCATTTTCATGTTTTTGTTTTCTTTTCCAAACCTTCTTATATCTAATATCAATGTTCTCTTTCATAGAAGTATCCATCATGCTTCTACAGTCACGAGTTATGTGTCCATAGATATGGAATTTGTAACATTCAATATGGTATGGGGCACAAGCATCTCTTGCTTGAACATTTCTTCCATAAGATCTGCAATCTATAACTTTATGTCCAAAGTTATTACAAGTAAAACAATAACCATAAAATAAACTTTGATACCTGGAAGTAAATGATCTTCTTTGTGATGTAGTCCTTCTGAATTCATGTCTTGGTTGATCACAATATTCTCTTATGTTGTTTCCTTCATAATGATTGAAGTTTCTTTGATACCTGAAAGTGGAGGGTCTTCTTTGATATCCATCTCTTCTGTAATCTTCTTCATTTCTATAATTTTCTCCTTTGAGGGATCACATACTTCCTTCTTGGTAGGGCCTCTAATGACTTCTGCATAAGTCTTAGCCTTCTCTCCATTCTTCCTTTCTAGTAACTTGTAACATTTCTCTTCAACTTTTTCTATCGATGGTGTGGAGCTTCCTCTCTCTTTAATGTTCTTATTACACTTGTAAACTTTGATTCTTAAGGTAACAACTTCTTCTTCAAGCTTCTCACAATATTCTTATTTCTTCATCATCTAGATCTTCATGACTTCTTCTATTCTCTTTGATTCTTCAAGTTGGGTCTTCAAGGTGATGATTTCTTCTTCAATTTTTCTTTCTTATTGACTAAATTCTTCTTCAAGCTTGTTTAAGTCCTCTGATCTTTCCTTAATATGTCTTGTCAATATTTCTTCTCTCTTTTCTGCTTCTTTTCTATGTGATATTATTTCAGTTTCCAAACATTGTTTCTCTTTTAACTGATCCTTGAAATTTTCTTCAATCACTTTGGCTTCATCCAGATGAGCTTTTATATTTAAAACAACCTGCCCGACTTCTCCATAAGCTTTCTTTAGCTTGATCAATTCTTCCTTGAGGAACTCATTTTCTCTTCTTTCTTTATTTAGCTCACCTAAAGCACTGATTAGTGCACTCTTAAAGTCTATTACACCTACTTCACAATCTTCTTCTTTTGAATTTGTCTGACATGATGAGCATATTTCTTCTCATTCAACTTCAACATATTCTTTATTTTGATTAGTTGGCTCTGTGATAAGATGAGATTATTTAAAGTAGAGATTATGTAGCTTATCCCAAAGTTTTTTGGTTGATGAACATTTTCCCACTTTATCTTTAACCGAATCACATAATCCTTCCATAATGAAATCCATTGCTACTTTGTTGTTCCTTTTCAATTCCTTCTTGGTTGCAGTCTTTGGTTTCTTTGAAGTGGTGTATCCTATAGCAACTAATTTCCAAACGTCAAATCCATGTGTCTGTAAAAATGGTTTCATTCTTATGCTCTGTATTTCATAATTCAGAGCATTCTGACCATCAAACATTGACATTACATTCTTAGTGCAATCCATGATCTACCTTCCAGCGATTACACTAATTCTTGAAGGACCTTCTCTGATACCAATTGTTGGAATACTGAGGGGAGGAGGGGGAGGGGTGAATCGGTATGAACACTTTTTACCACTTTCAATAACAATATATAAACTTCAACTTTATCAACAATATTAAATAGTTTATCACTTATGCATTTAATATATTATTGCATCATAAACAATATCATTCATTAGTGCATAATAAACAACCACAGATACACAATACACTAGAATTTTTGTGGGAACCCAAATGGGAGAAAACCACGAAATGATTTTTATATATATCAAGAATAGATTCATAGGAAGCACTAAATTCCAAATTCTCCAGCATCAACTAGAAGGAGGCTCCAAGCCCCTATTTATAGGCTCCAACATGAAGGAATCTACAATTCTTTGAATTCTCCAGCTACAACTGGAAGGAGGCTCCAACCCCCTAGTTTATAGGCTCCAAATCCCTATGTTCTCTAACTCCAACCAGAAGGAGGCTATGACCCCCAAATTTATAGGCTCTAACCTGAAGGAATCTCCAACTCCCTCTATACTCTAGCACCAACCAGAAGGAGGTTACAACCCCCTTTCCTCGCCTCATCATGCCTCCTTGAAATATAAGTGTAGACTCAAATTATCACTACCACTGATACTTTCACTGCCACTATCTCTAATACATCAATAAACATGTCACTGCCAATGTCACATCAACTTGTCACTGTCATTGTCACATCAACCTATCACTGTCAATCTGTCACTGATATACCATCATCAACATGTGTGTCTCAACATGTACCAAAGACTTGTACCACATCATGCATCAACCATGTACCAAAACCTGTACCATGCCATGTATCAAAACCTATACCATACCATGTACCATGTCCATCAACCATGTACCAAAACCTATATCATATCATGCATTAACCATGTACCAAAACTTGTCCCATATCAACCACGTACCAAGATATACCATAAACCATGTACCATGAGATGTGCCTCATCCATATACCATATCAATCATGATATGTCTCAATCACCATGTACCATAGGTGATCTAGGTGGATATTGGTGGCCACCCACCTATTCCAACTAGCTCCTCTTGACAGTTGTTAGAAAAACACGTTCTTTTGTAATTCTTTGTAATTATGGGTTCTACACTTCCAGGGTTGTCTGAATCCCTACACAGCTTCCAGGTGGAGATTGGTGGCCACCCACCTAATCCAACTGGTTTATTTTGGAAGTTTGCATGTCAATACATATTTACGTACTTCTAGGGTTGTTTTGGGTCCCTAAACAATGTTTTTTTGGCTTGCCATGGTCAAACTATAGACGAAGTCAAAGTTTGATGATATAATGTGTAGTTCTCGAAAATAAATTTTCAATGGGCTATCACGTTCCTAAAACAGAGGTCGTATGCAAAATTTATGACCTCGGGAAGTTCAGGTACCAACTTACCCATTGGGGCCCACATAAATTTCGGTGTTTCATCTCCTAAGGTTAGGTTTTTGGATGTCTATGGTTTTGGCATTCATGAGTAATGTTAAAAAGACATATGGAGCCTCATTGTAATCATTATGCTTAGACAGATGCATGTAGTAGCTGCATCTCTTCTCAGAGATAAATACCACCATTCGAGCAAATTGTTTTCAATTCTATAGTTTCAACCTATTTTATTTATTCAATAGAAGTTATTGTTCACTGGATATCTGTTGTTGTTCTTCGTATCTCTATGTTATTGTATTCAGTCTGTTATTCCTTTCATTCCGCTCATAAATCCGGATCAGTGGTATCAGAGCTGTCTACTCTTCATTTATTTTTCTTCATGCATGTCCTCGACAATATCTAGGTACAAGAAGTTGGGACTTGAACTAGTCAAGACTTTGCAAGATCGGCTACACTGATCTCGACAACAACCCATAGGGGACGAGAAGAAATATGATGGAGCAGGAGATCCTTTTAAAATGTTTCTCAAGGAAGCCCTTGCACTACAAATGAACGAAATGATGGACAACTTTGCACAGATCCTTCGGCAACTGCCCACAGGAGACACATCTTCATCAAGCGACCATGCAACCCCCTTCAAGATTCACATAAATTTTGATGTTCCATTATTTGAATACTGATAGATGTGGATGCTATAGATAAATGGTTGAATATACTTGAAGCGTATTTTTCGGTCCACAAATTTTCCAACAAGGAAAATATTACTTTTACACTCCTCAAGGTCGTCCCCCATGTTAAGGACTAGTGGGATACTTACTCTAAGAAAAGGGCCATAGAGGAATCTGCAATATTTCCAGTCTCCCCTAGATGGGATTCCTTCAAGGATGTCATTAAAGAATAGTACTACCCTGTTGGAGGCTACGAGGAATAGTACACAAGATGGACTGTGCTACGTTAGGAAAGAGACCAGACAGTACCAGATTTCACCAATATTTTCCATACCCTGCACACAAAATTGGGTATCAAAGACTTTGAACGACATCTGGTGCTTAAATACCACAGTTTTCTGCATAGATACATTCAAACAAAAAAGGGGTTTCTGGACATCACATCATTAGGTGTGGCTTATAGATATGTTGTCAAGATCGAGAAAAAATTTAAGCAGAAGAGGAGAGAGTTTGGATCTTCAAACTCCTCACAACCAAAGCAGGGAAAAGGCGGTCCCAACCCACAAAACAAGGGACATAACAAAGATGGTCGCTCTTAGGACAACTATTCCAAGCCACAACCCAAGAAGGGTAATGAGAAGTCGAAGAAGGAAATGGGAAAATGGTGTGAATAACATAAAATCCCTTGGCACAACACTGAAGAATTTCACTCCAAGAAGTCACTGCTGGCCGAGCTGAAAGCTTCCGAGTCAGAGGCAGATTCTGACTCCAAATCAAATCTATAAAGTAGGAAGTGGATCATCAATGTTGAAACCAGTGCCACTGTCGCTACCACCAACGTACAACCAAGCAAACAAGAAGAACCAGAGGAAGGGGAACACCTTTTTCACTCACAAATGTGGGTAAAGGGGACTTCGTTGGATTTCATTTTCGATAGCGACAGTCAAAAGAACCTTATTTTAGCATAGGTCATCAATCATTTTTACTTGCCAATAGCACCACACCCGCAACCCTACACCATTGGTTGGCTTCGCCAAGGATGAGATCTCTGCATCAACCAATAGTGTCATCTTCCCTACAACATCAAGCCCTTCAAAGACGAGGTATTGTGTGATATTGCTCCCCTTGAATTTTGTGATGTTATTTTAGGCCAACCATATTTGTGGAAGTGACATGTTGTGTATGATTCTAGACCTCACAATGTTATTATTACTTTGGGTAGACAATTGTACAAGATACCAGAGGTAGCGTCGCCCACCACTGTTTTTTTAATCTTTGCTAAGAAATGAAACAAGGTCATTTCATAGACCGAGAAGTTCATCTTCTTTGTGATCCATGCTCACGGTAAGTAGAAGGTCGTCAYCACATCCGTGAMCTCTACAAAGAGCCTCTCTTTGCAATAGAAGCAAGTGGACRAGATCGTGGAAGAGTACAAAGATATCTTCTCTTCACCCACCGGGGTACCGATGCACTGTCAAGTCAAGCATCCAATTGATCTAACCCCCAGTGCACCACTGTCTAATGGACCAGTCTATCATCACTCACTKATGGAAAAGGACGAAATCAAGCGTYAAATCCAAGAGATGCTTCAAAAGGGCAACTCCTCYCCTTGCGGAAGCCTGATTTTGCTGGTGCAAAAGAAATATGGTACCTGGAAACTCTGCATTGATTACAAAGCATTAAAAAAAATCACAGTCCGGAACCGATACCCAATTCCTCGAATTGATGACCTTCTTTACCAACTTAAGGGGGAAAATTTCTTCAACAAGATTGACCTAAATTCTGGCTACCACCAGGTTCCCATCGAACCGAATGATGTATGGAAGACAACTTTCAAATCTAAAGAAGGTCTCTTCAAATGGTTGGTCATGCCCTTTGGCAAAACAAATGCACCATCAAATTTTATGAGATTTATGGATGATGTATTGAGACCCTTCACCAACTCTTTTGTGGTGGTATATCTGGATGACATCCTCATCTTCATAAGAACTTGGGAGGACCACATGCAACATATTCAATAGATTTTGGGCACTCTGTGGTAGCACAAGCTATATGCCAACTTGGAAAAATGATCCTTTGGCATGAATAGGGTCCAATACTTGGGATAGATTGTTGATGAGCATGGAGTACATGTGGATCCAAATAAGATCCAAGTCATTCGTGACTGGCCAGCCCCGACCACACTAACTGAGCTTCAAAGATTCTTGGGACTTTCCAACTTCTATTGAAGGTTCGTGTTGGGATTCTCCGATATTGCATGGACCCTCAACCAAGTAACCAAGGGCAGTGTCAAGGAAAAGTTCACATGGGGGAAGGCACAACAACAAGCATTTGATGATCTGAAGCATCGCTTGTGCTAAGCTCTAGTACTCTCCTTACCTGATCTGCAATAATCGTTCTAGATTGAGACTGATGCCTCCAACTATGATGTAGGCACAGTTCTCACTCAACATGGTCATCCAGTAGCATACTATAGTGAGAAAATCTCAGATATTGTCTGGAAATACCCCACCTATGACAAATAAATGTATTCCATTGTGCAAGTCTGTCATCAATGGAAACATTACATTCTGGGAAATGAGACAATCATCCACACTGATCAAAATCCTCTGTAGTTCATATAGACATAGGGGAAGTTGCAGAATGACCTCCATCAAAAGTGGTTTGCATACCTACAACAGTTCCATCTCAGCATCAAGTATAAAACATGGAGCACAAATTTTGTCGTTGACTTCCTCAGTCCCCTCCCATTGATGCACTCACCATAGTGCTCCATTCCTGTGAGCATGATGCATCTGAGTTGACCCAACTTTATGAGCGTGAGCTTGAATTTTCCACCACCTATAATCTCTTGGGTACATGAGCGAATGTCACCAATTTTCACATCCAGGATGGACCATTATGCCATCTRTTCCACCTCTGTGCTCCCACAAGTGAGCGTGAAAAGATGATTTTGGAGGCTCACTACAATCAGATGGAAGGACATTTTGGCATGGAGAAAACTGTGGTCGTTCTATGGAAATATTTACATTGGCCAAAACTTCAACAAGACGTYAGCAAGTATATCATATCTTTCACTTCCCGTGCCACTACCAAGCCATCCATCAAGAAGAAAGGCTTATACATGTCTCTTTCTACTCCYGAGAGTCCTTGGGAATCCATCTCGATGGATTACATGTTTGACCTTCAATCCACGAAACACAACAATGATTGTGTATTTGTGGTGGTTGATCGATTTTCAAAGATGGCCATTATCACAACCTGCAAGAAGAGCATCACAATGACAGATACTACCAAGATCTTATTCGAACGAGTGTGGGTCCATTTTTGGATACCACATACCATCGCTTCAGATTAGGATAACATGTTCCTCAACACATTTTAGTCGAGTCTCTGGTCATTGTTGGACACCAAGCTCACTAAATCCACTTCTTTCCACCCCCAAACCGATGTCAAGACAGAGTTAGTCAATCAAATGATTGTGCACATCATGCACATGTACAACTCTAAGCATCCACATACATGGGATGAGAGTCTTCCCTATGTTCAACACAACTACAACAGGGCTCTCCATAGCTCCACCAGCCATAGCCCATTTCAGGTGGGGATGTGATTCCAACCCTTAGGTCCCATTGATGTTGCACTACCTCTTGCAACCACACATGCATAATATTCCCTTGTTCAGTCTGAGGTCGACAAATCCACCAGATTCATTGAGCAGATTCAACACATCCTCCAATAGGTCCATGATATTTTGCAAGAAGCCAATGCTAAGTACAAGCAGTTTCATGATCAACACCGAGTACTGCACCAGTTTCGGGTGGGATACAAGGTCTGGTTACATTTGCAGAAAGAATGCCTTACAGGGCCCCATCGGAAGCTCTGCCCACTTCGCTATGGGACTTACACTATCACCAAGGTTGTGGGTAACAATGATTTTGAGCTCAACACTCCACCCTTCCTTGGCTTGCACCCAATGTTCAATGTGGACCTCCTTCGACCATATTTTACACCATTATTGGACACCTCAGAGATTGCAGAACAATTGAAACCAACAGAGATCAACCCCGACTGCATGGAACATGCATCCACTGATCAGATAGTGGAAACATAGGTCAAGGGCACTTACCAATAGAGGATCCAACTTTATCTGGTTGTCAAGGCATGGAAACTCCTACACCAAGGCAAGTGGCTCACCTAGGTCCAAATTCAACAAAATTTTCCTCACCTGATGGGGGAACTCAACAGAATGGAGGACATTTCTTCCTAAGGGGGGAGGACTGATCTAGGTGGATACTGGTGGCCACCCACCTATTCCAACTGGCTCCTATTGATAGTTGTTAGTTTAACACATTCTTCTATAATTCTTTGTAATTGTGGGTTCTACACTTCTAGGGCTGTTTGAAGCCCTACACAACTTACAGGTGGATATTGGTGGCCGCCCACCTAATCCAACTGGCTTATTTTGGAATTTTTCATGTCAGTACATCTTATTGTACTTCCAGGGTTGTTTTGGGCCCTAAACAATGTTTTTTTGGCTTGTCATAGTCAAAATGTAGACATAATCAAATTTTGATGGGTGTAGTTCTCAAAAATATCTTTCCAATGGGCTATTACGCACCTAAAACGAAGATCATATGCAAAATTTATGACCCCAGGAAGTTGAGGTACCAACTTACCCATCAAGGCCCACATAACGTTTGGTGTTTCATCTTCTAGGCTTAGGTTTTTGGATGTCTAGGGTTTTGGAATTCATGAGTAATGTTAAAAAGGCCTCTGGAGCCTCATTTTAATCATTCTACTCAGACAGATGCGCATAGCAGCCACATCTTTTCTCATATATAGCTACCACCATTCGAGCAAGTTGTTTCCAGTTATGCAATTTTTTGTTTCAACCTATTTTATTTATTCAATAGAAGTTATTGTTCACTGGATATTTGTTGTTGTTCTCTATATCTCTTTGTTATTGTATTCAGTCTGTTATTTCTTTCATTTCTCTCATAAATCTGGATCAATATGATATGTCTCAACCATATACCATATTACTTATGATATGTCTCAATCAAGTAACAAAAGATGTGCATCATACATATGCCAAACAATTGTCTTAAGCATGTGCCAACATCACCATGACATATACCAAACCAGATACCAAGATAGCCAAGATATGCCTCTAACAATGTACCATGACATCACCAAGATGTGTCTCAACATGTACCGACATCACCAAGATACGCCTCAAGCATGTACCATAACATCACCAAACATAACCCTCAAACATGCATATAGGCATACCTTTAAACCTGTAGTTACCCTGTTGTATCAAATCTCAAAGAGACATACCTTTGTGGGCATCAACAACCTGGTACAAGCATCATTCCTCATATCTTCCTTATCCTCACTAGACAAAGACTGTCCTCACGTAGGGCCTTGCGTGATGAGAACTAACTGACCTATGGGGGTGCCTCACAGGACGCCAATAGTCTGAACCGCGGGGGTTAGACAAACTAGGTTTTCTCAGAAACCCTCACTCTTCTCTGCAAATCCGATACGTTGACCTTCTCACTTCATTCGTTACCTCAGACTCACTACCACAGACTCACAAATATATCACTTGCTCACATAGAATATATTCAATAAACTTGTGTATGTAAATGTACTTATGAAAGACTTCTTGAAGTGTATTTATACTTTTTCAAAATAAATTATTTCCTTAACTTTAGGGGAAACATGTGCTTTCTTCTTATAGCCACTTTACCCTTTAATTAATGACTTGCAACCGTTTAGGGCTTCTTAACCATTGTTCAGGGCTTCCAACTTCAAGAGATCATATCTCCTCAACCGTGAGGAACTATGGGGCATACCACCTACTGTTGGACAGGAAATGACAAGTACTATCCATATAGGAGGGTGTTACCTTGATTTTCACTTTCCTTCATGTCCTTATTCCTCAAACAACTTCAAGATCCATGGCCACACCTCTGGGTCTTCTTGTAGAATTCTTTAAATGCACCTATCACATCTGTTGACATCAAAGAAAACCAACTTACCAACATCATCTTCAAGGAATTGATAACCCAAATAAATGTTGGGAAAATATTGAAGCCGTGTTTGGTAAACAAAATATTATTCAATCCCACTAGATAAAAAATCATTTAATGACTTTAAGTCCCAATGATTTTCCTTGCATTCAAGACTATTTATCTAAGTTCAAAACACTTAGAATTTTATGTATAGACTGAAAAATATATATGAAGGAGGATTGATGCATCTATATCATTCTTCCTAAGATTGGTAGTGCATATTTTGTGTTTGTATCTACCTTTTATGCCACCAGAGAAGCTCTAGGGAGTGCTTGCCAAAATCCCTTTCTTGAATATTTTTGTGATGCTTTGATCAGAGAGAAAGATAAACTTATGAAACTTGGAGTGATGAGAATTGAAAGTACCTCCAACAAATCCTTAGTGGCTCGGCAGAAAGATAAATCCAAGAATCCCAAGAAGCAACATCCTTTCCACAACAAAAAACAAAACAAGGGTCTCAAACCCTCTCAGTCAGCTTCTGCTCCTAATGGTGACAGAAGAAAAATCTAAAAGTAAGAAGATTTATTGGCATTGCAACTTTTGTGGGAAATATGGTTACGTGGATTCCAAATATTTTAAGAATATGGAAGCTTTAGAAGCAACGATGAAGAAACACAACATCAATATTGATTCTTCTTCTTCTAACTCTTCTTCTCATGGACATGCACTTTCTTCTTTTGGTTTTACCTTCAATGCAACTTCTACTTCTTCTTCTAATGAGTGGCTGAATGATTATGGAGCATCTTATCATATGGCTAATGATAAATCCATCTTTTCTTCTCTAAATGAATGTACCACCAAGATAATGTTTGTTGGTGATGATATATCTCTTAATGTTGTAGGATATGGAACAATTCAAGTAGATAATGGTCATTTAAATGATGTATTATGTGTTCCAAGTCTTTCCTGCAACCTTCTATCAGTGTATCAAATAACTCATTCAGGAAGAGGTAAAACCATAGAGTTTTCACCTCACCAAGTTGTAATCAAGGATTTAAAATATCCTATGCATATTCTTGCAACTGGAATTGTTGATGATATTACCGAGTTGTACAATTTTGACAACTTTGGGTCATAATATTTTCCATTATATTTTGTTTCTCATATAAATGACTTGAGAAAACTTTGGCATGAGTAGTTTGGTCATATAAACTATTGCTCATTGCAACAACTATGTAAGAAACATATGGTGATTTATATTCATCTTTTTTCTTGCAAAGATGGTGTTTGCGTTGGTTGTGTTCTCAACAAACATCATCAAGACAATTTTGACAAACATGCATCTTGGCATGCCTCGACCCATTTTCAACTTGTTCATAGTGACTTGTGTGGTCCTCTTTCTTTTCCTTCTTTTTCTAGGTGCAAGTATTTTTTAACTTTCATTGATGACTTCTCTAGACACACTTGGGTTTACTTCTTGTTGTCCCTCGACCAAGTTTTGAGGAAACATTGGTCAGGTTTGACCACTTTTTGGACTTCGACAGGCTGGTCGAAAATGGAACGCCTAGGCAGAGCTGAGATCGTGGGATCTCACTTGTTTTGTGGACCCAACAAGGAGTTCATTAGGGTTTTTGTATTAGGGTTTATGGGATGTTGGCCCATGGGTTTACCCATGATTATGCCTTTTTGTAAGTGAATGTAATAGTATAAGTAAGAAAATATTGTAAGGTAGAAGTAGCTTAGTGAGGATAATGTAATTGGCTAAGTGCAAGAGGCAAGTAGTTCTGAGTTTCTTTGTGCAACAAAACATGTATGTAAGGATCTGTGCTTGTTAGAGGAGTTGGCTCTAGGCCTTGACCTGATTTTGAGAAGGTGGATCTGGTGCTTAGTGTGTAGATCACCCATCTGGTGAAAATCCTGGCTCTGTGGCTTAGTGCACTAGAGCAGACGAATGTAAGAGATTGAAGCCAATAAAGAAGAATAAGAAGTTGGTGGATGTAGCCCCACACTGGGGTGAACCACGTATATCCTGTGTTGATGGTTTTCTTTGTGATTTTTGTCCCTTGACCAAATTTTGGAGATCCTTGGTCAGGTTTGACCTATTTTGAGACTTCAACAGGCTGTCGAAGGCGGAGCGCAAGTCGAAGCAAAGATTGCAGGATCTCGACCCTTTTTAGGGCATTTTTGGGTTTTGGGTTTATGTAACGGGTATGGGGATGTCGGCCCATGGGTTTACCCATGTTTAGGCCCATTTTGTAATGTATAAATAGAAATCTAGGTGATGTAAGTAGGAGCACAAGGGTGTGATGCTAAGTGCTAAGAGCAAGTGAAGGCCAATGTGCTAAGTGCAAGTGATAGTTGTAAATGCTTTGTGCATACCGTGTGAGACTTGCAAGGCTATGTGCAAGTGACTGTAAGAAACTGTGTAAAGGTTTTGTGCTATAACCTAGCTCGGGGAAGGAGGATCTGGCGAGGTGCGCAAAGATCTCCTGCCCTATGCGGAGTAGGACTTTATGGATCTGTGCACGTAGATGATTGACAAAAGATAATTAATAAGATGAAGAGTTGGTGGACGTAGCCCCAGGCTGGGGGTGAACCACATATATCCTGTGTTGTGTTTGCTTTGTGCATTATGGTTGCGTTATGGTTCATATGATTAATGATTAGTGCAATGACGTATGCTTAGATGAATATGATATCTTAGTGTCTAATAATGTGAATAAGATGCTAGATATGATCTATGTTAATGTGCTTAGTGCTTGAATGTGTTGAATCTCATTGAATACTGCACTGTGCTATAATTAGGGTTTATCTGCGTTGTATACAAAGGCTAAGTACTAATGAATGATAACCGCTAAGTGCTCTGTTAAGGTACTGTAATCACAAATCTGTGTCCCATCTAAGGTTACAGACACTGGAGTCCTGCAACCACCCTTGCCTCTACATCGGGTGAGACTTCATCTTCTTCGTAGGTGTTGCCGAAAGGGCCGATAGTTAGGGTTTTGTTGGTGTGCTGTTGAAGTGTTGAACCCTGGGTCTGCCCCTGTTCCAACAAATGGTTCCATTGTCGGGACCTAAAACTATGATTGCTAGGAACCGAGGAAAAGAAAGAAAGATTTGTGCATAGATCTGTTTCTTTAAGTGAGCAGTATTCTACTTGACTTGTGAAGCTTTGTGCTAAGAAAGGAGGAAAATCTGAAGAAAAGAGGTAAGATCTGAAAGATTTGTGCTCTGATAAAGGTAAAGTGATTTTTTTTGATTAAAGAGGTAAGATCTAAAAGCTTTGTACTGTGTTAAAGGTAAGATAAGTGGAAATTTTTGTTTCAAAAGTATGGATCTAGGTATGTTTGATAAATTTTGTCCTAGTCTGAAAACTAGGGCACAATTAGAAGAAAGAAGGTTTGATATGAGTAGATCTGATAGAAATAATAAAATATATGTTATTCCTATGCATAGAAAGAATGTTTGGACTAACAAATGGATGCAAGATCCTAGGAAGAATTTTCTATAGGTTAGTTACTATGATCCTCGTGTGCAGTACTAGAAAGGTTGGGGATCATTTAAGAGGAAGAGAGGATTGACCCTTTGTTATAGCTGCAGAAGGCCGGACCATCTTGATAAGGATTGCCCTGATAAAAAACCTAGTTGTCTTTGTTGTAAAGCTATGGATCATGAAGTTCTGGATTTCCCTAGAATGATTTCTAAGGTTGAAAGAATGAATATGAGACAAGAAAACCCTGAGAAAGGCCAAGAAATTGAGACCATGGAAGAACCCCAGAAAGAATCAGAGACTATATTACTACAAATGAAAGAAACCCTGAGTGAACACAAAGATATCAACTTATCAAAGATTTTCAAAGAAACAGAGTGCATAGAAACAAGAATAGGAGACTTCGACATAGACTGTGTTCTGGATGAGGAAACACAGGTGAATATTATAACAGAAAGAACTTGGGAAATTTTAGGAAAGCATGTTATGATTCCTTCATTGGGAGGAATAGGATTATTTAGAGGAAAGATGATAACCCTATGTGGAAGAATTACCCAAACATATATGAATGCTCATGGAACTTCGACAGAAGAAGAATTTGAGGTTGTTAAATTTATTGAGAACAATGCCCCATTTTCTATGTTACTAGGAAAACCTTGGATTGAGAAAGATCAGATCCAAAGAAAACAAGAAGAGGAAGCTCTAGAATAGAAAAATCAAGAACTAAGAGACTTCATGGCTAAGAGAATAGAACACTTACTGGAAGAACAAGAAAACCAGTCGAAGCTACTGAGGACCAGAAATATGGATGTCGAAGTTGGAAGAACACAAGAAGACATGAAACACCTGTCTATACAAGAGAGTAGAGAACCTACCCCAGACAGAGAAGAAGTATTGGCCTTGAACCCTATGAAAGACCATCAATAGCGTGAAGTTACTATGCCAAGAGGAGATAATAATCAGAATGGGAAGGGGAACCCAGTAATGCAGATCATAGGGAAGAAGGCTAGAAAGATCAACAAGAAGAAAGAAAAGTTGGAGAAATTATAGGAAGTTTCAGAGAAGACTTCGCAGAAGGAAGGTCTCCAGAATTCGAACTTCGCCGGAATATCAGAGCAACTTAGATTGAAACTTCACCATGGCGGAACAATATGACCGTTGGAGGCATTATAACCATTATATTGATGTTCCCAAATGGTTAGAACAACAATTGTGATAAAAAATCTTGACATCAAACCGTTGGGACTGTGCCGTAACGGACAAAAATTCATTGATGAAGGCTTCTTATCCGTTGGAAGGATCTGTTACATCGCTATCTACTTATCCCATCAACTATTGCATCGAGCACACTTTCACGAATTGTATCTGAGACAATAAAAGAACTCATTGTTACTGTGTGGTGCTTATTGAGACATTGCCATCCATTCTATTGCATTAAGAAATTATTCATCAGCCTGAGATATCTGATATCAAGTGCGCATGTCAGACGAGCTCAACGATGTGGAAAAGCTAGTAGAGGAAATTTTAATCGATCTAATGGAAGAGAGAGTGATGTCCATAGGAGTTCAATCCTCATCGACATGAGGAGTGCAAGCCTCCTCGTCGACTGCTCGTGGATCCAGACCATCTCGAGTTGCAGATGAGAAAAGAACCAAGCATCGAGATGGCTTGGTGAACGCGAAGTTAATCCCATCCATCCTGCCCGAATATATCCCGCCTTTGGCCAGCGCAGTGAATCATGACAATGTCCCCAGGGACTTCGACTACACCTTGGTTACTGCGTACCTCCCAAAAGGGATACACATAGGCAAGCCTCGGCCGGATAATATTATGACACTAAAGATCAACGAATTTAACCTAGGGGACCATAAGAACTTCAACATGCTCACTCCTCACAGGTATTTGACTAGGATGAAGGGGAAGAAGTCAAGGATAATCCCCCAACCATGGACTATGGACCTTGCACAGTCCACGATCCTGAACGTGATGAAAATACCCCATTTTGGAAGGCACCAGGAATTTAACGCGTGTGTTAAGCTCCTGCTGTTGAGCTTCCATGGCGGTTACTTCTGGCTAGACAGACACATCATCATCGATCCGACGTTGATCCATTAGATCACCAGATTGAGCATGCAGGGACCAGACCCACAAGACTTTTACCCAGGGAAGGTTGCAGACTACGTCCTGGCACATAAGATTAAAGATACATACAACGATGTGGAGAAGGGGAAGTGAGGCTACAAGGTAGCATCCATCCAGAATGGAGCAATGTGCTTTGCTTTCCAATTGATTGCTGGTAAGCTAGTCTGGAAGAACAGACCCACGTAGGTCATAGGGTTTATTGTTGACCTCGTAGGAAAATGCGTGGAGGGGCTATAGATGAATTGGGCAAAGTACTTAGTGAACCAACTAGACCAAGACTGCCACGAGGCTTAGGATCAGGGCTATGGGTTCCATTTTAGTTGGCTGCTAATCCTCATCGCGCTCATAGCTTGGGAGATGCTGAAAGGTGTGACCTTCTTTGAACTAGAGCCATCTGAACCCTTAGCCATGAAGTTCACTTCGCTATGGTATTCAAGAGATATGGGAAAACAATGACAATCAAACGTTGTGTTCCACACCTACTACCTGAAATTAAAGAGGGCTATTGAGGTTGTCCCTCGTATAACGCTGAACACCCTGCATAGGTTCAGGCCATTTGTGAAGTTCCACGCAGATAGACATTTTATCTACATCACTGCACGTTGAGACAAACACAAAGAAGTACTACAAAGTTACTACAAACTCACAAAGGAGGACTTAGAAGAAATCACTAAGGAGTGGCCTACAGAGCTCCTTATCCCTGTTGACCCCGCAAAATTGTCCGATCCTGAACTAATAAGAAGCCCAATGATCACTCTTGAAGGGCATGATACACCTAGAACTAGCAGAAGGAAGAAGATAGAAGAAGTCCAGCAGGTGAGCAGTGCATCAGAAGAAATTGCTTCAGAATCACCTGGAGGAGGAGGTGATGACGAAGTAGGTAAAGAAGAGAACAATGGAAAAKAAGATCAACAGAAGMAAGGTGAAGTAACATCGCCAAAGAATCCCCCTGATGATGTAAATCCATCTCACAAAATAAAGGTTTCTCCCACGAAACCCACATCGCGGAAGAAGTCAAAARCTAGTAAGACCAAGCTGTAGACTATGCTCACACTCGATGACTTCGACTTCATCATCGCAGCCGTATCAGATGCCTCAAAAGAACTTTTCAAGAGGAATGAAGATAAGCAAGAGACCATGTACGAAAGGCTTGAAGCAGAATTGYGAGGGGTGCAATAGGCCCTTCACTCCAGCCGMATAGTGTCCAATGTGCCTGCTCCATTAGAAGAAACAGAGTTGGGAGATGAGCCTACCCAACTTTGCAGACTAGCCGATGTGACTGAAGCTYGCCTTCACCATGCACGGGAAGAAATAGAACATGCCACAATGGCCCTGATGMAAGCACAAGAGGAAGTGATAGAGAAACGCCGAGTTGCGTAGCAATAAAATGATGAACTACAAGCAAAGCTCGAAGAGGAGAAAGCGCATATCCAACATGAGAAAGAACAACTACTCACGGAGCAGGTTGGAGTAAAAGAAGCAKTCAATAGAGAACTTCGCTCTGTGATGGGCTTAGAGAAAAAGGAGGAAGACCTAGTGGAGCATCAAGTAGCGCAACTTGCTGAAGCCATCCAACAACTTCAACAGAGAATAACAGATCTAGAGCTACAAACAATACCAAGTACTCCACAGGACATGCGAGACCAAAGAGAAGCCACTGCCTGGAGCACAGTTGAGAGGATCAGAGCATTAGCTTTGGAATGTCAACATCTTAGCAATATAAGTGCATAGACTTATGAGGGACTTACTGAGAACCCTGAACTGAAGACATTAGATTCACAGTTATAGGAGGAAAAGAAACAAGCAACGACGGTACATGCACAGCTGAATATCTTGTCAGCAGTTGAGAGAATGAAACGATCCTAGGAACATCGCACTGTTCAACAACACATCCATGCCATACAGATAAAATTCATGGAAGTGACTCAGAGGCTCTAGCCAGTCCAGGATGCATCTTGCCAACTGCTCGAAGAGATTGAAGGACGAGGAGCAGAGCTGGAACAAGTAGTCATTTCAGTCAAACAACGCTTAGAGGGACCTGTGAACGAGGCAGTTCTTCAGGAGTTCACCGAGCAGGAGGCCCTAGCGCAACAATAGGTCGAAGTAGGTTGAGCCAGGCTCGAGGCTTTTGAAGTAGAGCTACCCAAATCAGAGTGACTCGGGATGAGTCACATGTGAGTGTTGGGGGAATGTTGGCCCTTGACCAAGTTTTGGAGATCCTTGGTCAGGTTTGACCTATTTTGGGAGTTCGGCAGGCTATCAAAGGCGGAGCGCAAGTCGAAGCAGAGATCATGGGATCTCGACCCCTTTTAGGGTATTTTTGGGTTTTGGGCTTATGTAACGGGTATGGGGATGTCGACCCATGGGCTTACCCATGTTTAGGCCCATTTTGTAATGTACAAATAGAAAACTAGGCGATGTAAGTAGGAGCACAAGGGTGTGATGCTAAGTGCTAAGAGAAAGTGAAGGCCAATGTGCTATGTGCAAGTGATAGTTGTAAATGCTTTGTGCATACTGTGTGAGACTTGCAAAGCTAAGTGCAAGTGATTGTAAGAAACTGTGTAAAGGCTTTGTGCTGTAACCTAGCTCAGGGAAGGAGGATTTGGCGAGGTGCACGCAGATCTCCTGTCCTATGCGGAGTAGGAATTTATGGCTCCGTGCATGTAGATGATTGACAAAAGATAATAAAGAATAAGAAGAGTTGGTGGACGTAGCCCCATGCTGGGGGTGAACCACGCATATCCTGTGTTGTGTTTGATTTTTGCATTATGGTTGCTTTATGGTTCATATGATTAATGCTTAGTGCAATGATGTATGCTTAGATTAATATGATAGCTTAGTGCCTAATAATGTGAATAAGATGCTAGATCTGATCTATGTTAATGTGCTTAGTACTTGAATGTGTTGAATCTCATTGAATATTGCGCTGCACTGTAATTACGGTTTATCTGCGCTGTAGACAAAGGCTAATTACTAATGAATGATAACCGCTAAGTGATCTATTAAGGTATTGTAATCACAGATCTGTGTCCCAGCAAAGGTTGCAGACACTGGAGTCCTGCAACCACCCCTGCCTCTACCTCGGGTGAGACTTCATCTGCTTCGTAGGTGTTGCCGAAAGGGCAGGTAGTTAGGGTTTTGTTGGTACATTGTTGAAGCATTGAACCATGGGTCTGCCCCTGTGCCAATAGTGCTATAATGTTTATGCTGTGAATTTTCTTAATGCATTGATTGTTATATATGATAGATAGATCTATGAATTCTTAGTGCTTTACTTATGCTAAATGTGTTAGATCTAACTTGTGATGCTAAATGCGATGTGTATTCTGTCATTATTACTGCGCCAATCTATTCTTAGGGTCTGCTTTACGATGTGAACAAAGTTGATAAGATAATGCATGTTGTTATTAAGTATTTTGTGAAGTAAGTGTAATCACAGATCTGTGTCCTATCTTGGTTACATACACCTGAGTCCTGTAACCCCCCTGCCTCTACCTCGGGTGAGACTTCGCTTGCTTCGTAGGTGTTGCTGAAAGGGCCGGTAGTTAGGGTTTTGTTGGTGCGTTGTTGAAGTGTTGAACCGTCTTCCCCTGTGAGAGAAAATGGTTCTATTTCTGAGACTTGAAACTATGATTGTTGGGAACTGAAGTAAAGAAAAGAGAATCTTTGTGCGTAGATCTACTGCTGTAGTGTGCAGTATTCTACTTGACTTGCGAAGCTCCGTGCTAAGAAAGAAACCCGATCTGAAGAAAAGAGATAAAATCTTGAAAAAGGTAAAGCTTTGTACTTTGATAGAGTAAGATAAGTGGAAATTTTTGTTTCGAAAGCATGAATTTAGGTATTTTTGATAGATTTTGTCCTAGTTTGAAAGCTAGGGCACAATTAGAAGAAAACGTTTATCTAAGTAAAGATAATAGAAATAGAGAAAGATATGTTATTCCTATGCATAGAAAGAATTTTTGGACTAATGAATGGATGCAGGAACCTAGAATTTTTTTTTGCAGATTGCAGGTCCAGCACTGTGATTCTAGTGCGCAGTACAAGAGAAGTCGGGGAACTTACAAGAGAAAGAGAGGATTTCCATTATGTTATAACTGCAGAAGACCGGGACATATTGCTCAGGAATTCCTTGGTATAGGTCCTATTTGTCTTTTTTATAAAATTGTTGGCCATGAGGTTGAGGATTGCCCAAGGATGATTGCTAAAGTTGAAAGGATGAACATGAGACAAGAAAACTATCAAGAGACTAAGATCATATTAGAAAATCAGAAAGAGAAAGATTCAAAGAATGTTGAGACTACATTATAAAAATTGAAAGAAATGGTGAATTATCACAAAGATGTTAGTTTATTAGAGATCTTGAAAGTAAAACAACCCATATATACACGAATAGGCAACTTCGATATAGACTGTGTCTTGGATGAGGAGACACAAGTAAACATTGTGACATAAGACACTTGGAAATTTTTGGGAAAGCCCACTATGGTACCTTCATTGGGAAGGATAGTCTTGTTTAAAGGAAAAATGATAACCATATGTGGAAGAGTTACTAATGTACCTGTTATCATCCATGGAACATCGACAGAAGCGGAATTTGAAGTCATTAAGCTTGTTGAGAACAACATCCCGTTCCCTCTTTTATTAGAAAAGACTTGGATCAAGAAGGATTATATTAGAAGGAAATAAGAGGAAGAAGCTATAGAAAATAAAAAGAAGGAACTAAGGGATTTCATAGCTAAAAAAATTGGATCGACTGATAGAAGAACGAGAAGTTGAATCGAAGCAACAAAGGGAAAGAGAATTAGCTGTTGAGGTTGAAAGAACGCAAGAAGGTTTGAATGAACTATCCATGCAAGAGAGAAGAATACCCACCCTAGAGTTAATAAGAAAATAGGTATTACCTTTGAACCCTACAGGAACACATCAACAACGTGAATCTACCATGCTAGGAGAAGATAAGAATAAGAATAGAAAGAGAAATATAGAAATAGTTAGAGAGGGTCAAATCACAACAAAGAAGGCAAGGAAGCTTAGTAAGAAGAAATCAAAGTTATAAAATCTACAAGAAGTTACAGAGAAGACTTTGCAGGAGGTAGGCTGGCAGGCTCTGAACCTCGCCGGAACAACTGAACCATGCAGAATGGGACTTCATCTTGACAAAGCTATATGATCGTTGGAGGCACCCCGACCATTAGAAGGATGCTCCAGAACGGCTAGGAATTTCATTTATGGGAGGATAGACTGTCGTTGGACATTGAGACCGCACAATAACGGAAAAATTTGAGTTAATGGAAGTAGCCCCGCCCATTGGAAGAATTTGTTATGATGTTCACTTATTTAACCCATTCAACGCTGTGTCGGTACCACTTTTTGCCACTCGTAATTATCTGAGCTAACAAAGAAGTGATTGTGTGTGCTATCAGACATTGTTGTTTGTTTTTATACCTGTCTATCCGTTCACCTACCCCGACCTATTTGTTAATAGTGAGAATGTCGACCGAGCACACTGAACTAGAGAAAGCCATCGAAGAGGCTCTGAAGAATTTTATGGATGATAAACCTATGTCTGAAGGAGTACATGCATCGTTGACTAGGGGACTGCAAGATTCCCATTCTAGTGGATGTCATTCGGGTCGTTCCAACCCCGCTACTGAGAAGTGAAGTAAGCATCGTGACGATTTGGCTAATGTGAAGCAGATCCCGTCGGTCTTACTAGATTATATCCTGCCTTTGGTTGGTGCGGTTAACCACAACAATATTCCACGGGACTTCGAATACACATTGATCACTGCGTACATTTCGAAGGGAATACACATAGTGGGAACTCAGTTAGGACATATCCCAACACTGAAGAACAATGACTTTAACCTCAAAGACAGAAAGAACCACACCATGCTCGCCCCCCATAGATATTTGATGAAGATGACTAGGAAGAAGCCTTGCATAGTCTCTCAACCTTGGATAAAGGAGATGGTGCCGTCCATGATACTAAATGTCATGAAGATTCCTCATTTTGTCTGACATAAGGAGGTTAACGCTTGCATTAAACTCCTCTTGTTTCTCTATCATGGTGGATACTTGTGGCTCGAGAGGCAAACTACTGTAGATCTGACATTGACATCAATGGAAATATGTCCAACAAAATCCCCCTTTGTCATTGAGGGAAACACACTAACTTCATATACAAAACTCCCCCTGTGATGATGCTTTCCTCTTATGAAGTTTTATCTCCCCCTTTGACATCAATGGAAAAGGGTTTCTCCCCTTATAATCAACATCTGTTTGTCTTCATGTTGTTGACCAGAATATGAACTTGGGCAAATCACCCTGGAATCATGTTCTTCCTGCTATAACTGAATGAATCCCCCTGTCAATATGCTCTCTCTCTGCTTTTGACTACTCTCCCCCTTTGTTTCTGAAAAAGGCAGCTCTTCCTGACAAGGTTTCTTCCCCTGTTAATTTACTAACTTCTTATCTCAGTTGATTGGGATTTTCTGTTTCAAATGAGTAGTCTTCTTGATACCAATTTTTGTAGTGATCAAGTCTTTTCAAAACTTATTCTAATTAATTTCTTATTTACTAACCAAAATACTTCCCCTGAGTTTTTACTGACTGTTCTCCCCCTTTGTTTCTAAAAGGGTAGTTTTTTTTCTAACAAGGTCTCTCCTCTTGTTATCTCTACAGGATGTTATGTACATCATTTTGTACATCAGAATGATGCTTATGCAGATGTCATTGTCCTACTGGAACACTCCGCAATTGTAGCTCATATTTTTCAAACAACCCTTGGATCTACCCATTGATTCTCATCGATTTCTAACCATATGTATCCATATTTATCCAAGATGATTCTTTATGATACACTGCTCTAAAGTTATCTGAGAAAGTTTATACTATGCTTGTCACATGACTGACATTATTTTTGAAACAATCAACTTCACTCTTGTTCACCTGTTCAGTCTTTTCTATCCACATATGTGACTGTCCTGGTTTCTTGAACTTTGTTCTCTGATCATATATTAGTGCAACTTCATTTTTCTTCCATATTCCTTTTACTCTTTTTGTCGTATTGTATAAAGCATTTCTCATTGACTATTTTCTTGAGTTCCAACAATTATGGGCTTTGTGTCCATGTCCACCACAACTGTAGCATCTCATAGTGTAACAATGTGTAGCAATATGTCCAACATGATTGCAATTCCAACATCTTATACTGTTGTTGAACTTACCAACTTGTTTTCTTCCATGATTCCTACAATCCAAAGCTTTATGGCCATATTCATTACAAGAGAAGAAATAACCATTAAAAAGACTTTCATACCTTCTTTGATTCATCCATGAAGGTGTCTCTCCTCTAAACTTGCTTTGAGGTGTATGCGTAGCTTCTGGATGTATTCCTTGATCTGATCTTCTAAATTTTGTAGTGTTGCTTTTATTTCTTGAACATGAAGAACCTAAGTCATACCTGCTTTCACTTTTTACAAATGAAGGAGTTGTGTCAGATCTATCTTCATTCTTTACAAATGAAGGACCTGTGTCAGACCTGTTTTCACCTTTTACAAATGAAGGACCTGCATCAGGTTTCTTAGGAGTATCGATTTCTTCCTTGTTGTATCCAAGGACAGATTTGTCATTTGGTGATCTCTGATTATCCAAGATCTCATCCAGGGTCATGGAGATATTCAAGAACTTGATTTGGGTGTTTGACTTCTCAACCTTCTTTCTAAGATTCACAACTTCTGCTTCCAGCTTATGACATGATTCTTCCTTTTTGTTCAGTTGGTTCCTCACTACCTCATCCCTTCTTTTGGATTCTTCAAGTTGTATTTTAAGATTGACATAGCTTTCCCTTAGTTCTTTTAGATCTGCAAGGATTTTTCTTGGTTCATCATCTTCCTTATTTTCTTCTTTTGCTTGACTGATTTCATTTTTTAGTCTCTCGATCTCCTCTTCCTTTGCTTGACTGATTTCATTTTTCAGTCTCTCGATCTCCTCTTCCTTTTCTTTTGTTAGATCATCAACTTTTGTTTTCAATCTTTTGATCTCTTCTTCTTTGTTTTCTAACTGAATATTTTGCTCAGATATGATTTCTTCATTGTCTTTGAGCTTTTCTTTTATTTCCAGGATATGCCTTTGATTGCTAATCTGATCATCTTCCTTCTTCTTTTCTTTTGCTTGACTGATTTCTTTATTCATCTTCTCAATCTCCTCTTATTTTTCTTCTAACTGATTATCCTGCTAAAATATTATCTTTTCATTGTCCTTGAGCATTTCCTTTATTTCCAAGATATGTTTTTGACTCTTTTCAAGAAATTCTTTAGTGTAGTCATGAAGATAGCTATAGTC
>ML784960.1:261164-305168 GCA_009831015.1 Picea engelmannii
ATCTTTCTCCATCAGTTGTGGATCCTCCCTAAGATCCATCCTTGAACTAATATTTGAATCCAACTAACTCCAAAGATGAGGGGGATTTTTCCCTAATTTTCCTCAACAGTCAAAGATTCCCTCAAACAACCCAGTGCTCCCTCAGAATGGGACACAGAGTATTGCAACGCTCCCCCAAAGAAGGGTATAGAGCGCTGGCACTCCCTGATAGTGGGTAGGGGAGCGTTGCCCAAAATTTCCTTAAAAAATCCTAGTGCTCCCCCAGAAGGGTGCACAGAGTGTTGGAATGCTCCCCCAAAGAAGGGTAGGGAGTGTTGGCACTCCCCGACAGTGGGTAGGGGAGCGTTGGCATTCAAAAATGACTTTTGAGTGGTTCTTTCCATGGAAAAATCTTTGTACTATTCATTAGATGATTTCTCCTTCTTAAAGATGTCTTTGAGAGTGTCTCAAGTGTCCTTATGATGTCTTTAGAGACACGACATAAGCGACATGGAAGTATGATGTTTGCGACACTTGCGACACTTGTGGCTAAAATGCGACACTTGCGACACTTGTAATGACAAAAATTATGACACTATTGAAGTGAGTAATTTCGATGTGTAACAAATTGCCCCCTAAAGTACGAAGTTAGAAGACGAAAACTGATGACTGAAATACTTTGTAGACTTTTTCGAGCGAGGGTATGGACACAGAGAACCTGGTAGAAGCTGCACACAACCATGAACAAATATTATGACATGTTTCAAACCCAGTGATAAATACTTGCAAGGTATGGCCACCATAAGATACACTGGGGATCCATAATTGTATTAACAAAAAGGTATAGCCACCAAAGATACAATGTGGATCTGTACTCCCACGACATGAACTGATCGTAGCCATGAAAAATGCACAGTGGATATATGAGACGACAAGACATAGCCATGGACCAATACAAAGTGGATCTATGTGATAGTATATGTGTCAATGTTCAAAAGAAACTCCATCGCAACCTGGGAAAAGTACATACCAGAGTGATCACTCAACCTAGGGTCTTCCTACTGATCCCGATGCAGTACGAATCTAACCATGTGAATAGATGTCTTGATGTCAAACATGGAAGAGACCACTTGATTATCGGTCAATGAGGTAAATAATTAACAAGTGCGAGGGAAATCACCATTAATGTCAATGATTCCCAAGGTACCCTATTACATTCCAACAAATGTGAATAAATGAGCTGAAGTTGAACATTCGTGGAATCATCCGATCAGGGGTCAATGACGTAAACCCACTGTCAGAAGCAAGGAGGCCTGCCATTAAGGCATGCAGGTCCCAAGGTACTAACTGATTTCTAAGTCTAATTCCCAGATAATGCGCTGAAGTCGACAGGAACATACTCGTCGCAAGAGAGTCTTGATATATCCCCCATCAATGACACGAAACTGACACATATATGTAAATTTGTGGATCAAATGAACATGGACTGACACGGGTATTGAAACAGGAAATTTGTGATGGTTGACTCTCGAGGCAGATACTACCCTTGAACACTGAGGCACAATAGCATAAACATGACATGGACCAAAACATGATGATGTAGTGGATACTTTGACTTTCGTCGGGTGACCCAAAGGAGTAAGAAAACTTAGAGGATTGGTTCAGTGCATAGGTTTAGTGGATTAAAATGTATGGAAAGACAAAGTGCCATGTTCAAGGGCGACCGTAAGAGTGACTTGTAATGTTCCCAAAAATTGCTTGGCTTGCTTCCTTCAATTTCCCCCCCATCCAGATAGACGAGTACCTCTTTTTAATTTAACGAGCTCGAGGAGGGTAACACATTCTCGATATAACTCACCTTCGATAAGTCCCTCTTATTTTGTTTAATGAACCAGAACAAGTAAGAGTTCAGTCCCACATGGGCCCTTCAATGTATACTTTTTAACGAGTCCAAAGAAGGTAAACTCAGTGAGTTTCCATGTTTAGAGAGTCTGAAAAGAACTTAAAGACGACTCCAGCGTTGTCCTTTTTTGTAACGTTAGTCTTGCGAGGCCGAAAAATAGATAAATTACCACTCAACATATGCCTTTTCAAACCTTTTAACGAGTGTGAAATGAAGCATTATCACTCTGCAATATTTTCATGTTTAGAGAGTCTGAAAAGAGCTGAAAGACGACTCCAGGGGGTTCCTTTTTCGTTTATCCATGGGAGTCCGAAAAAGAGATAAAAGGTTACTCGGTGCGTTATCGTGTTTTTTCGAGCGTGAGAATGAACAAAAGACCATGCTTGTTAATGTGACAAGATAAGAAACGAATGAAACCATTCCAAAACCTACCAATAATGAAAAAACTGCCCGCCAGGGTATTAATAATGCCTCCAAAATATTTCTCAAAAACCCAAAATAACTATGCTTTGGAAAAAATGAAATTTTATAAATAGTAATATGGGAAAAAATGTCTTTTACCATGTCATTTGTGCAAAGATTTTAGTAGTGGAGAAATTGAGATTTGGAGGGTGATTCTTGGTTTCATCGGTGCCAGAGCTACGGTCAACTATTTTTGTCATCGTCTGGATCAGGTTAGTTCTCTTTCCCTTTCCTTCAATTTGCACGGTTCACATTTTGTTTTTAGGCAATAATTGAGTCTTAAAAAAGATGCCCTGGGAGGTCTCAAGCGCCCAAAAGGGCTCGACGCTCCTCTAGGATTTTAGGGGAAGTGCTGCCCAATTTTCTCAACGCCCCTACAAGCTAGTAAGAGGGTGCCAATGCTCTTATGTAGGAGTGATAGGGGCACTTCCCAAAACACACAAGAAAAAAACCCAAAAATGCTAACGTTCCTCCAAAAGGGTAAGGGGAGCATTATGAAAAATTGATAGTGCCCTGGTGAGCCTCTTGAGGGAGCGTTGGTGCTCCAATGGGAGTGTAAAGTGGGCATTGGCATCCAAAGTAGAGCAAAATAATTTTTAAGTTTTTTAATTGCCCAAAAATTGTCCAAAAAGCATGACTAATGACTTTTGATTGTTGTGCTTTGTAGGTAAATTCGGAAAAAGTTATGATCGAGTGGAAATAAAGAGAGAATGAGCTCAATGATGTGGACACATTGAAAAGTCCCCGATCAAGGGCCGCATTGAGTAATTGCAGTCTCCTCAAGTTATTTAAGATGCAAAATATGAAGAAAGAGGTTCTTCTTCTCGAGTATATGATCAGTTTGTGGAACGCCGCGGAGCAGGGGTTCCAAATTGGAACGCGACTTCTTACCATTGAGTTGGAATATGTGTACTTATTGACCGACCTCTCAAAGAGAGAGGCCCCCGTTATTTTATCCAGACAGAGGGCACTTCTTGTGCCTGTAGAAGAGTACTTGGAAAATCATTATGTTCTAGGATCCAGACTGGTGGGAGGTAGGATCGTGATCAAAGACATCATGGATATACCCCTTCGATCCATTCTATTTTCCATTACGAGTATATCGGGAAGTACCATCTCTCACTTAGTTTCAATATCATAGGTGGATTATGGTTTACAGTGTCTGGAGCCAACACTTTTTAACTGGAGTGGAAGGTTCCTTCATAATGTGAAGGAACAGATTTCGAGATTCAGAGAATGGTAAAAAAAGAAGTTCAGATACGGTTCATTTCTAGTTTTTCTCTTCCTAGAATGTATTCCTCAGATGCAACCTCATATTTCATTAGCAGTACGACCGGTGGGAGAACCACGTATGGGATGCTAGACTAGTCTATCTTTGAGGCTAGGAACATAATCAGAGTTCAGGTTCACCTGTGACTTCTTCGCTTGGCTAAGTCGCCAATTGATCGTGATATAAGACTTCCCATACGCCGGAGTGGATTTCTAGGGGAGCATGGACCTGGTCCTTCCATATGGGGTGGACTGGGACGCGTTAGGTACGAAACCAAAAATAATATTGTCAAGTGTTTTTTTATCTTAAAAATATATTATTTTTTTGGGTACATAGAAGATTTTTTTAACAGACGTATAGTTTTATTGTGCAGATAGGGGAGAAACACGTCTGACAGAGATACCGACACTAGGGCGTCGCAGGGATGCTCAAATAGAAGTAGATCATGAGGTAGCGACAGGGGGTCTCTGAGAGGTTGATACAAACCTCCATGGTCTCACGATGGGTGTCCCTCCTCTTAGTAGGTAGGACGTACCCATGCACTTGCAGAGACACACAGTGGGAGTCCCTGAGGGTATTAACTCCTTACTGAGACGAGTAGCTTGTGCGGTAGTGTGCTACTCAGAGAACAATGTGATGCGGGAAGACTAGGACTTCTCTGATATTTTTTGCATAGTTTGTATGACGATGTTATGGGCAAGAGGACCCGACATTTTTCCCTTATATGTACTTTTTTGATGTAATAATTTTTTTTTTGTCACGCCATATATATATATATATATACATATACGAGTTTTTATGATGCCAAATACTATTTTCAAATAATGATGTCTTTTTGTGATGTGTTTAATTTACATGTGATGTATGATTTATTTCCTTTATGAAACCTCATCTATGTGTGAGATATCGATCCATGATGTAATTGGCTAATGAATCTGAAGTTGTATTAAGTCCTCTTGGTATGTGTCTGTATTCGATAAAATCAAACATTCTTTCGAGACGAGGAACTCATAGATGGAGATGTAATAGGATAGGATTGTGAATAGCGTAGATTTGATTAAGTTGACAAACCACAAGTTGAGAGTCTAGGTTAATGATCATACGAGATATACCTAGGGAGGAAGCTTCGGTTAATAGTTCAATGACATCATGATATTATTCCATGTTGTTAGTTGCCAATCCTAAGCAAATACCTCCTCAACTCACCAACTCGTCAGAATGGTAAATGACCCAATATGCAGAAGCAATGTTCTGGGTGCGTCAACTAGCGCCATCCGCAAACCCGACAAAGATAGGAAAGGAAGATTTCATCTACACACACAAACACAAGACACAGTATGAGTGGCTAAATAAAAACTCGTTCATGCAAGAAAAATACACAACAATCTAAAAACACAATAGTGTACAAAGCACACATGCTATATGTCCTATGCATAGTACTTCTTAAGGTAAATCCTGTTTCGGGGCTCACCCAGGGAGATTCCATCGTAGTCAACTAGCTCGTAGGCACCTCTATGTAAAAAATGTTTCACGATGTAAGGACCATGCCACAAAGGTTCTAATTTTCATGTCCCTAACTTATCATGAGCCTGGTCATAAACGAGGACTAGGTCTCCTTCTGCAAAAGTACGAGGATGGACAGATTTATCGTATTGATTCTTGATTCTCTTTTGATATGTCTCTTTAACGAGAGTGACATCACGACGTGTTTCATCCAACTTGGTCAGGTGTAAGAAGCATTCTTCTTCGGTAGAAGTGGGAGGCAGGAGTTCTACTTTGATTTTCAATGAGGGAATTTCACACTCAATTGGTAAAACAACTTATATGCCATATACTAACTAGAAATGAGTGAATACAGTAGCAGTTTTCACTGAAGTACGGTAAGCCTAGAGAGCGGAGAAAAGTTGTAGATGCCAAGATGTCTTGTTTTCCCCTACCATATGTTGAATCATGGTTTTCAGGACCTTGTTGATGGCTTCAACTTGTCCATTTGCTTGAGGATAGTACGGGGATGCATTCTCATGGACAAAACCCAACTTGGCATGCAAATCACTCATCATGTGGTTTTGAAAGTGTGAACCATGATCAATGACAATGGATTGTGGAACACCAAAGTTAGGGATGATGTGGTTGAAGAAGAAAAGAGCTACAATATGACCATCATTCATAAAGGTAGGCATAGCCTCAACCCATTTTGTGAAGTAATCAACGATTACAATGATGTAACCGTGCCCCCTGGCTGAGGTAGGCTTACACTGCATGAAATCAATGCCCCATTTGGCAAAGGGGCCGATGGAAATAATGGGATGAAGTGGAGCGGGGTGGGTGCATTCCTTTTTGTGAAAAACCTAGTAGGGTGGGAATTTTTTGACCACCTCAATACAATATTTGAAGATAGAGGGCCAAAAGTAGTCGGCACGTAAAATTTTCTGAGCGGTAGCCATCCCAGAAAGGTGACTTCCAGATGCTCCAAGGTGAAAGTCATTAAGAACACGTTCAGCCTGTTCATGAGTCAAACATCATCATAGGATAGTATCAATACCACAACGATACAATGTGTCACCGATGATAAGGTAGCGACGTGAATGATGGCGAATACGACAACGTTCTTCATGAGAGATATCGGGCTGAAAACGTTGGGTCTGGAGATAAAGAAGGATATCTCCATACCAAGGATCGGACGTGCTAATGAGGAACAAAGTTTCATCAGGAAGATAATCTCAGGGCTCAGTGTATTCAACAGCATGGGGAAGGTCATAGATAAGCTCCACAAACACCAAGGATTTTTTTATCTTTGGACTTAGGAAACTCAAGATCGAATTCCTGAAGGATGACGATCCATTTGGAATATTTTCCCCCAATAACTTGAAGTGTTAGAATGTGATACATGGGGTTAGATTCCGAGATAATTGTGCTGGTGCATAGAAAAATGTAATGACGAAATCTCTGGACAACGATGACAACTACCAAAGCCAACTTTTCAACATGTGAATATCAGAGCTCTGGACCAGATAGACTTTTGCTCAAATAATATATCACGTGTTCCTCACCGTTAGGGTCCTCTTGAACTAACATCATAGAAATAGTGGAAGTAGAGGATGATAAGTAAAGGATATAGTCCTTCGTATAATTCATAGGATGCAATAGAGGTGCATTGGTCAATGCATGCTTAAGAGAAGCAAAAGATCGTTGAGCAGTGTCATCCCAGATGAAAGGGGTGCCTTTCTGTAACAATCACATAAATACTTTGGTAATCTCAGCGTAGTTACAAATGAAACAACAAATAAAGTTTGCTTTCCCCTGCAAACTTTGGAGTTGTGTCAAATTATTAGGTGGAGGTAAAGCAAGGATAGCCTTAATTTTTAAGGGATCCACCCGAATCCTATCCTTGGAAACAATGAATATGAGGAGTTGACTTGATTTGGTAGAAAAGATACACTTATGTGGGTTCAAATGAATGCGGTAGAAATGACATCGAAGAAAAATATCCCTTAGATGACCAAAATGGTCTGATCAACTGGAGGAATGGGCAGGTAAATCGTCGAGGTAAGGTTCCGCAATATGTTTGATATCATGGAAAGCATATGACATGGCCCGCTGGAATGTAGCACCATCATTTTTGAGGCAAAAAGGTAGTTTCTGATAGGTGAGAGTTTCCCATGGGCAGATGAAGGCTGTCTTATGCTGATCAATAGGTAAAATGTCAATTTGGTTGTACCCTGAGAAACCATCCATGAAAGAGAAAATCACACTACCTGCACAATTATCAATGATTTGGTCGATGAAGGGAGTAGGGTAGTTTTCTTTAGGACAAGCCTTATTGAGGTCCCTATAATCAACGCAGACATGAATGGTCCCTTGCTTCTTAGTGACCTGAACAATATTCAAAACCCATTTCGTCAAAGGGACATGATAGATGAAGCCAGATTTCAATAATTTCTCAACTTTTGCCTTAATAGTCGAGGTCTTCTTAGGGTGGACCGGGTGAAGTTTCTGTCGAACAGGTTTTACACCTGGGTAAGTTTTAATCTCAGGCACAACAATCGAAGGATCAATCCTTGACATTTCTTCATAGCTCCAAGTAAAGACATCACATAATTCTTTAAATAAAGCGGTATAAGAAACCACTTTCTCAGGCGAACAATTAGCACCGAGATTAATATTTTCCGCGACAAATTCCTTGATCAAAATGTCAATAATGATAGTAGAGGTAATGTTTCCTAAATTCCCCTCAGAAAGAGTATCTTTTGTAAGTATATGTGATTGTGGAAAGTCGACAACATCGGGGGGGAAGATAGAGTGTATATCTTCCTTTATTTCTTCAAGAGGTGGAAGAAAAGAGGATCGATGATGGTTATCATCCCAAGGTACGTCATCTATGCTAAGCATTTCCAAAATAGACTCATCGGAAGGGAATATTTGAGAAATGTAGTCAAAGGCAAATGCCAAGGAATTCAACCAGGATGGCATCGAGTAGGTTTCGGGTGCCAAGAGATGTTGGTCATCCGAGGAGGGAGAGGCTTATTGAATAGAAATGTATGAAGCCTCAACTAGAATACGTGGCATGGTGTCACCTAGTGCATCGAAATCTAGAGGACTAGGTACAATCTAGGGATCAGATGATTCCAATGACTGATAATTCGTAGTCGAAATCATATTGACCGTGGCAATATGATTTCTGTTATAGGAAAATCTCCAAGGGGCCAAACTAATCTCATGAGCACTAATCTCCAAGGGGACGAACTAAATTACCCTGCTATAGACAAGCAGGATTATGCGGTATACAAGGTAGTGAAACACTTCATATCTTACATCCTGAAGAACTATACCAAAGTCTTTGTTCCTCACCCTGCAGGCCGATCCCTATTTACTCAATAGGAGATGGGGGAAAGAAGAGGTAACTGGATGGCAATAGTCCAAGAATTTGATCTAGATATAAAACCCATGAAATTGGTTAAGGGACAAGGATTATGCAAACTGGCAGTTGAAGCCCAGGACCAAGTAAATGAAGACCCGGGATGGGAGAATGAACTAGAATTTTGGTGTGGTGAAGCTTCATACATCTCCCCAGGGCATGAGTCTTGGTATGATAAACTGTCTTATCTCCTGCATCATGGAACTTGCCTAGAAAACCTAAATCCTAGGGAAAGGAAAGTCCTCAAGTTAAAATCAACACAATATCACCTCATAAATTCGATGCTCTTCCGTGTTAATTATGATGGGGTAATTTTAAGATGTCTCGAATGAGAATATGTAGGAAAAGTTCTAAAAGAGATCCATGATGGTCCTACAGGTGGAGATTTCACAGGAAACACCACTACTCATAAAATACTGAGAGTTGGCTATTATTGGCCTACTATGTTCAAGGACACTCACACGTACGCTAGGAACTATAAAACTTGTCAAATAAGTGCTGGGACATAAAATAGAGCAGTTGTCCCGCTCCAACCTATGGTCGTTTCCAGGCCATTCGAGCAATGGGGGTTAGATATCATAGGATAAATTTCACTGAGTTCTTCAAAACAACATAGATACATACTAATTGCCACATACTATTTCACGAAATTGGCAGAGGCAATCCCTCTGACTCATGTAAATGAAAAGGTGGTGACCCAATTCATCGAACAACAACTGATCACAAGGTTCGGTGTGCCTCCCATCCTTGTTTTTGATAATGCAACTTAATTTTATTCTTCCTTATTAACTAATTTTTCTCTAGACAAAGGAATCATAATCAGATACTTTGCAAACTATTATCCACATGGGAATAGAGTGGTAGAATCAACCAATAAGAACCTAGTGAGAATATTAAAGAAAACAATTGCAGAAAACCAGAGGAATTGGCACAATTCACTCCATAACACCTTATGAGATAATAGAGTAACACCCAAGGAATCCATAGGAAATTCCCCACACTTTCTGGTATATGGACAAGAAGCCATTCTCCCGAATGGGCTATATCTTCCATCTCTTCATCTTGCTCAGGATTTTAGAGGAAAACCCTCATCAGTTATACAACAAATAATTGATACCCTCCTCATGTTGGACGAAGAAAGGGATAAAGCAAAATCTAAGTTCATAGCTCATAAATAGATATTTAAAAGGTGGTTTGATAAGCATAAGGCTAAAGAGAATTTTTTTGAAGTGGAAGACTTAGTCCTAAAATCGGACAGAGCAAATGAGCCAAAAGGAAAACATTCTAAGTTTTAGAATCTATGACTTGGAACTTTCCAGGTGGCCGAGAAGATTGGGTTAGGCACGTATCATTTTCAAAATATGAGGGGCGAACCTGACGCCCTCTCGGTGAATGCCCAAGCCCTAAAATAATATTTTCATTAAAAAAAAAATGTGTGTGTGTGTGTTTTCACGATGTTTTGTTGTAAGGTAGATTTATTGCGGAATGCATTTTTTGTTTTTGTTTCTTTCTAYAGTACTTCTGCGCTATTGAAGATTGTTTTTAGCAAGGCAGTGGTYGATGTCAATTCATGCAACRTGACAAACTCTGTTCCTGATTCATCTCTCACATACAACACAAKAAGTGTTCGGAGACCTACGATTGTTTTAAAAGGTTCTCTATCTAACTTGCAAATGGAAAACCTTGGGAAAATGATGAAGTGTCTACCTGGTGGTCTGGTAAAACCTGAAGGGAAAGGTGGTAAGGTGGAAAGGACTACATGTATCTCAAAGGCAAAGCTAGTAAAAATTAACCTTAACCATCTCATTTTCCAAATAACAAACATCCTCCTCTCCCACTCGCTCAGTTCATTCTACCAAAATAAAATCCACTATATCAAATGAGTGAAAAATAGGAGAGGGTATGCAGATAACTTTGCTGGGGATATGGAAGCTCACTGGAAGAAAAAAAAGTTCTGTGACATTGGGGAGACTCCGTCGGGGCTATGGATGCATGCTGGTAGCGGAGCAACACCGTAGCAAGTGAATAAGGATAACTAAAGGCCCCGGGGCCAGTGAATTCTTTACTCGACTCTTGTCAAAGGAGGCGTTAGTCAGGGTTACATGAAACAAAGGTGGAATAAAGGTTGAACAAAGGCATCAACCAGGGAATTTCAAATGCAAGGATAAAAGAGGCTCTGATAAAAACCAGTTAAGTTATTAACTATATTTTGCATTAGATAAGCCGAGGTAGGAACAAAGATTATGCTTTCACCTAGTAAGTCTCCATTTGTTGAGCACTCAACACACCCTAAAAAATCCTTTGTCAAATTTTTACCTTTTTGCGTACCACTTGATCTTCTGCACTTTCTGATTCGATTTCATTTTAGAAAAAAAATGTTTTGTCTCTTCTTATTCCCATGATTCTCATCACCTATTCAGGTTTTCTTGAACTTTTGAAACTTCATGACTAAAAAGACCTTAAACACCTGAATAAATAATCGACAACCAAACACTTCACCAAACGCGATCAGGGTCGACATGAGAAGGAATTCAAAGAAGGAAAAGAACCACTCGAAAAACCTCAGTCGCCAAGCGCTGATCTCCATTGGCATCAACAAAAGGAATTTTTTGTTTGCGTCAAGTCTTGCATAGGCATATCCTCGATAGCCAATTCCCCTTCAACATCGATAAAAGACGAGGGGGACAAATGTTAACGAAGAGCGAAAAGATATTGCTGACGAATCATGCCCCAACACGCTTCATCGGTACCGGGGAAAACCTAGAAGGATCAACGCCAACATTTTAACCACGATAAAAGTTATCCCTGATCATTGATCGCCTATGCRTTTTTAGCATCGGGACCTTTTCAAGGGAGTTGATCCAAAAKCACTTTGATAGGTTTTTCTCCGATCACTAATCCCAGACACATTTTCGGCATCGGGATGCTAAGGTTTGTTTTAGAATGAATAACTTGGGGGGAGTCCCGACTCTGATTAATATAAGAGAATTGAGTCATTGTTCTTCAAYGCCATGTGCCTTTACCAGGTAAGAGGGTCATATGGTCTAGAGCTATCCCGAGTTATCCTTGGCCCTCTAAGTCYGAGTCACACCTACGAGTAAGCATTGTCGTGTCAACAATGTACGGTAAAATCGATCAGCGTCRGAACTTTTTGYAGGAGGTTATCAATGAAAACGTTCATAGAACACCCATGATTCACRATCTACTCACTAAGAAAGTGACACAATGGGACATTTTAGCATTAGATACGATCGAATTTTGAGCATTTAAGGAGATAATTAATACCTAATCCTGCATTATTTTCTAACTCGTGCGCCAATCAAAACAATCGTTTAAAATCACCGATAAACCACATCACCATCCATGCCTCCACTGTCAACCCACGATGAATTTAAGTTATGAAGATTCAGTGAAAAATTTGTTAAAATTTCACTCATAACCTGAATTGAATGGCTAATGCGACACTCTAAGATCTTCTCTCTTTAAATTCTCTTGAGTTGTTGTAAACGCAATCATTCTACGCATAAGAGAATTATGAAGCATCTGAAGGAGCAAGACGAGTGAATTGAAGGATGTATCAACTCCGTGATTATCAAAATAGCCAAGTTTTAACAAGCTTCAAAGGTATGTATCCGAGTCTATAAATTTTACATGGCTATAATTTATGAGTTTTTATTTGGTTTTTGTTTTTACACAACCTTTGGATGTTTATTTTAAATTGCAGGAAAAATGCCGCCAAGAAATCCAACCATTAGATGATCGTCGAGGGCACCTAAGATGAAATAACCATAGGTAGGTGAAGGCTCTTCTCCAGGGATCACAAAACAATTGGAATATGCCCCGAGGCCAGAACCTGTCATTAAGACAACAATGAGGAAGGTTTTCATCCAACCTCCGGTCTTTGGAGATACAAAGGCAAGCATAGGGTCCAAGGTGGCGCTCCCACATTGGTGGGATCTCTTTAACAGGATTAGCCGAGAAGAGTACCTAGAATATGTCCCACACAGTGATCTAGATGTAAGGGTGCTTAACAACTAGGTGTTCCTGAACATTCGACGGTCATGTTGTTGGCCCTTTTTAAGGAAGCAAGCAAAGAATAAGGAATAAAGGGAAAAAGGTGAACTACGCGAAAGACACAATGACTAATAATGGGTTGAAGTGAGAAGAAGAGAAGAAAAGACGGTGCGAAGTAAGAGAAAGCAAGCCATTGGATGAGGAGATCGAGGATGACTGATCAACAAGGAAGACGGATCGTGGAGAACTAAACAAGCAGAAAAAGCCACCATTGGATGCTTTGGAGCACCGCATGATAAGGAAGGAAAGACAGGCTAGTGAAGCCCTAGAAATGTGGGTCAAGTTGACCTAGGGTTTTAGACACCTAGGGTTTTGGTATCTAGGGTTTTGACACTTAGGTCTCGACCTAAGGTTTTCCGAGAGTGATATTAATGTATAAATAAATATCGAGAGGAGTAAGAAAAGGTTGGTTGTTGGTTGAGAATCCATAGTTACTATTGAGTGATTGTTGTTGTGTGAGAGAGAAGTGTTGAGTGCGAGAGCCTTCTGGTATTGTAAGATATTTATCTGGGTGTGAATATCGATCGTATAGTTGGGTGCGCAGGGAAGGAGAGAAGAGAGAAAGAGAGAGGATCTTCTAGCTAAGAGCACAGACAAGAACTGTATGCTTTTATCTTAATATATTATAAAGAACAGTTCTGTGGGCGTAGCCCTAGGGAGAGGGTGAACCACATATATCTTGTGTTATGTGTGATTGATGTTGTTTTCTTTGTCATTTGATATGATGCTATTGTGATATTGTGTTAGATCTGAAATATAACTTGCATAGTAGGTTTAGGGAAGGTAAAGAATAACTAGGTGGTTGTGTGTTGTTGTTGTGAATCCACTTTGCATTTCCTTTGGTTGTAGACACCTGTGTCCTGCAACACCCTATAGATACTTCGGGTGAGACTGCATCTGCTTCACAGGTGTTGCAAAAAGGGCCAGTAGTTAGGGCTTGTTGGTGTGTTGTTAGAGCYGAACCTTGGTTCTGTCCCTGTGCCAACAAATGGTTCCGTTGCCAGGACATGAATCTTCTTGAGGGAATGTAAAGGTGGTTTCCATTGAAGACAAAGATTCAGAAGTGGATAGAAGATCAATAAAAGGACTTCGTTGAAGATCAATATAAGAGTGGCTAGCTAGGTTAGAAGACACCCAATTTGATATCAGATCTATACCACTTATGGTTTGGACACCGACACWGATCAAGAAGGTCAAGAGAGTTGATAACATCATGTCAAGAGTAGTAGATCACTGGTTTGATAGTACCATTGGATGGTATATCACTGAGTTTGTTGTTGACATAGTAGAGTCACATAGCCAAGYTGAGAGATATTTCTTTAAGGGACCCAAAGGAAAATTTTTACACTTTTTGAAGTTGAGGATCAAGATGCTATTGCATGAGAAGATCATCTTGAAGATACAGTAGTTGGTTGGATTGGAAGAGGCTAATGTTCAAGAAATCAGACCCTGAAAACAACATAGATGCTAGACATACACGCAGTGGGAGAGCGTTCAGAGAAGTTACTCTCGCGAGCCTGTTTAAGTAGAACTACGGGGACGAGGGTTTCTACAGTTGAGGAGAAGCATATCTGATAGATGAAGAGCATTCAGATCTCGCTAGGACAAAGGAACCTCGTCGAGAAGAGCCAGAAACTTCAGGAACTGGGCCAATTGTTGAAGTAAGTACTATTATTCCTCCTGTTGTTTCAGAAGCATTAAGGAATCAGAGTAATCAGAGTCACCAGAGCGCTCATAGCACTATCACTAGTAGTCCACCACATATTCAATCAAGAAACCTAGGAAGATCTATGGCAGATGAGTGAGGTTTCCCACCTTAAGAGGAGATGGATATGAAGATCCTGATCAGCAGTGGTTTCTATGTGAAGATGTATGGAGTATTGAAAATATCACTGACAAAGCTGTTAAACGAGCTCAACTCAGTACTACCCTAAGAGATCGCGCACTGAGCTGGTACATGAAATTTGTCCAAGGAGTTGCAACAAAACCACTGAATGACATTAAGAATATGATAATTGTTGAATTCAAGAAACCTGATTCAGAGTCACGGTGCATTACATAACTAAAACAAATCAAGAAGAGAATAGTTGAACCTGTGTGGGAGTTTGATCAGATATTTAAGACCTTGATAGGCCATTTGAGTTTTCAGATCCCAGATGAGAAGAACAAGGAATGGTTCATTGCTGCCCTCTTACCACACATCAGAGTTCCTCTGATGCAACAAAATATTTCTTCGTAGGCAGAGGCATTGGAGATCGCCATGAAGTTAGAATCAACCCCTATGGGAGAATCGAGCTTAAGTATGAGTCAAATCTTGAGTCAACTAACTAGTTTAGCTCTGTAGGTCAAAGGTATGAAGAAAGACAAGGGAAAAGATAAAAGAGAAGATATCTGGTGCATTAGATGCAAATCAAAAGGCCATGAAAAGGACCATTGTCCCATTTTTCATGAATACTTGGCCTCTGGAGCTCCGAGCCCTTTGAAGGAAGCTACCCTACCCTGGTGTGAGGTATGTAGAAATCTGCATCGCCCTGACGAATGCTACTATTTGCAAAAATATGTCCAGACACCCACAAATATGTATTGCACGTTTTGTAAGTTGGTAGGACACGATGACAGGGATTGTAGGGATTATGACCTCATGCATTAAAGGTCAAGGGATATATACAAAATTCAAGGTGAAGTACAACAAGAAGGAAGCACTGCACAGTATAATTCCCCAGGGAGAGGAAACTTCAACCCTCATGGTGGATTCTGAGAAAGAGGAAGAGGAGGATTTATGGGTCGAGGTCAAGGTCAGATCATCTGTTATAGCTACACACATCCAGGACACTTGGAAAGGGACTATCAGAACCCTTGTAACACTTGCAGCTATTGCAACTCATTTGAGCATGTTATCGAGGAATGTCCAACATTGTTGGCTAAGCTTCAGGAGAAATGAGGAGGAAACCAACAAATACAACTAATCAAAGAAGAACCTCACGAAGCAGATCCCAGAGTCATTGTTATCACTAGAGGAGATGCTATTACAAGAGAAGATAGAGTGACCCAAGGAAAGACTACATAAGAATCAGGAGTCAGGAAAGCTACAGAGAAGACACAAGTGTTTGATGCGAAGAAAGAAAAACAAATATTTGAGGAGGCAAGAAAATAATTTCGGAGAGACCAAGGGTCTTCATAGAAGACATGACCAGAAGTAAGAGAATGTTGAATGCCTCTGGCATTTGATCATTCTTCTTTGCCTGAAGATGGAAAAGAGGTGAGTAAACTTGTCAGTTTCTTGTATATGTTTATAGAGTTGATTAAAGATGAAAAATCCATACAAGAACTACAAAATTTTGTCAGATAGTACGATATAGGAAGGGTAGATCCCTTGCTAAATAGAGAAATACACCAAGTCTCTAAAAAGAGAAGGAAAAATAAAGAACTACACCTGAATGCTCATATTAGAGAGTATGATATAGATTATGTAGTCCTTGACTTAGGGTCAGAAGTCAATGTCATGACGAAGAAGAGTTGGGCACTGATGGGAAAAACTAAGTTGATATATTCCCCTATCAGGCTTAGGATGGCTAATCAACAAGTTGTAAGTCCCTTTAGAATACAGGAACATGTCCCTGTGGACATCGACGGAGTAAGGACGTTTGCATATTTCGAGGTGATTGAGATAGTTGATGATAATTGTCCTTACTCTGCGCTGTTAGGAATTGATTGGGATTTAAATAATTCGACTGTGGTTGATTTAAAGAAAAGAAGAATGATGTTTGAAGGATATGGCCTCCGGGTCATTGCACCTTTGGATCCTGATGAAGGTTAGAAATACACATAACCTATCAGAGAAGAAGACCGTGCATATGAACTAGAAAACATATACAAATTAACAACCAGACAATAGGATTAAATTAATCCTACGACGGATGGGAACCTAAGTTGGCGAAGTGACAACGCATGTTCATCAGATTCAAAAGAAGCACTAGAGAACTGGTAGAATAAAATGTATGAAGTATGTACAAGGAGATGTGCTAGATTAACTAGAGAAGTTTGTTGAATTGGCACAACAGTAAGTAACTTGCCCACTTTTGATGGTCTAAATCATTTAGAAGCATTCTTGTTGGACTTTGAAGAAATTGTACCAACACAACAAATATTGTTTTCAATGGATGAGGCCCTAAAATAAACTCCAACAAGATGGTGGGAGACACACAAAAACAACATTACAGACTGGGTACAATGTCACACTTTGATGACAGTGCGATTTTCAGAGCAAGTAGAAGGCTACAAAGTTAGATACACAAGTTGAAGTTGTCCGAAGGACGATGTACGAAGTTGAGAGGAAGTCTGGAGCAACATTCCTCAAGAAAAATGGGTACACAAATTCACCAACACACTGAACACAACCCCTATCAATTGATACCTACAAGAAGAACTGTGCCTCATCACTGTAGATTGGGAAGGTATAACCCAGAACTTTGTAACTACCTTTTTGTTTGAAAGCCAATATCCTACAGTGGATCAAGCGTTACAAATTGTAAGACATAAAGTATTTGAGGAGGTGCCTAGCCTCCCTTTGGAACAAGAAGAGGATGAATGGACTGCGCCCCTTCAGAAACTGCAAGGTTGTTACAATATCAATGATGACGAGGACGATGATCCTAGGAAGGTGAACATTGCCGAAACAGAAGGATAGAGAGACATATAAGGACCAGGATTTGAACTAAATTTCATTGGACAACCGATCAAGATAAAAAAAGTCAACATTGGAACAAAGAAGACACCAAAACTTGCAAATGTTGGAGATTATTGGGATGCTACTACTATTGACAAGATCACAAAATTACTGCATGAATATCATGACTTGTTTCCAACCAATTTCACTGATATAAAGGGAATTAAAGGTCCCATGGGAGAGATGAGGATCCCTTTGAAACCAAATGTAAGGCCAATTAAACAAAGACCCTACAGATCGAACCCTAAATATAAGGAGAAAGTGAAGATTGAGCTTGATAGAATGTTAGAAGCAGGAATCATAGAACCTGTTGAAGAGTCGGAGTGGATTATCCCTATGGTAGTACAAGACAAGAAGACATGAGAAATCAGGATCTATGTATATCTCAGGAAGATAAACGATGCCTGTTTGCATGACCCATTCCCTACACCATTCACTAACAAAGTGTTAGACAATGTAGGAGGACATGAGGTATATTCTTTTACAAATGGATGTTCAGGATACCATGAGATCCGGATTGCCAAGGAAGATCGCCATAAGACCACATTTGCAACAAAATGGGGATCCTACCAGTATACAATGATGTCGTTTGGATTGAATAATTCCCCATCCATCTTTTCCAGGGTAGTGGTCGAAGCGTTCAAGGAGTTTTTACATAAATTCCTGGAAGCATATTTTGATTATTTGACTATTTTTAGCTTATTACAAAAGCATATTGAATGTCTAAGACTAATGTTGGATAAGTGCAGATAGTGTCAGATTTCCTTGAACCTGAATAAGTGCATCTTCTTTTCACCCTTTGGAGTGTTGTTAGGTCATATTGTGTGTAAGAAGGGCCTACTGGTAGACCCATCTAAGATTTCCATTATAGTTGATCTACCCCCTCCTACTTTTGTCAAACAACTGTGCACTACACTGGGACACACCAGATATTGCATGAAGTTCATTAAAATATATGCACAGATCACAACACCCATGGAGAAGCTTTTGAAAAAAGGATGTCAGTTTCATTGGACAAAAGAATGCTAGTAGAGCTTTGACACACTAAAACATAAAATGGTTACTGCGCCTATTCTGGTTTTCCCAGATTGGAGAAAGGAATTTCATGTGAATGTTGATGAATCTTCTATCGCATTAGGAGCAGTGTTAGCACAACCGGGAACTGGAGACATTGACCACCCATTATCCTTTTCTAACAGGAAGCTATCAACAACTGATATTAATTACACCACCACTGAGAGAGAAGGGTTAGCCATGGTGTATGCGTTGCAGAAGTTCCGCCACTACTTGTTGGGAGGACACTTTAAAATGTTTAATGATAACTCCGCGCTAAAATACCTAGTCAACAAGCCAGTGTTGGGGGGAAGAATATGCATATGGCTTCTGCTATTTCAGGAATATGATTTTGAGATCATGGTTAAGACAAGAAGAATGAACAAAGGTCCCGACCACTTGTTGAGGTTGGAACATGGAGAAGAGCCTACTATTTTGGAGGATACACTATCCAATGCATAGTTGTTGTCCATCAGGAAGGTTGATGATCATTTCATGGAGATAATTCAGTTCTTGTCAACAAGAATGGCACCTAATGAATATACAATCACCCATAAGAAATACTTGGTAGTGCGCGCTGCATATTTTTCACTTATAGTTGGTCAACTATACAAGATGGGACCTAATGAGATATTGAGGAGGTGTGTTATGGAAGCAGAGAGACCATTGATCCTCACATAAGCACATGAAGGCATCGCAGTAGGACACTACATAGGAAAAACAACAACGCAGAAGATTCTTAGGGCTGGCCTTTGGTGGCCTACTCTACACAGAGATGTTAAGGACTATTACAGATCTTGTGATGTATGTCAAAGAGTTGAGAAATCGTCTAGAAGAGATGAAATTCCTTTAGCACTGTAGATGACCCTACAAGCATTTGAGAAATGGGCCATTGAATTTGTGGGACCTATCAACCCACTAGGGAAGTGCAGAGGAGCTAGATACATAATCATTGTGACATAGTATTTGACCAGATGGGAAGAAGAAAGAGTAGTCAAGGAATGTAGTGAAACTACAGCTGTACACTTCATATTTGAGGATATCATAACCAGGTTTGGATGCCCAAAGATTCTGATGAGAAATCAAGGTACACATTTAATCAATAAGACTGTTGAAGCCTTGACTCAGGAATTTGAAGTTTACCAAAAGAAGAGCACACACTATCATCCACAAGCAAATGGGATAGTTGAAGCATTCAATAAGATCTTGGAGACAATGTTGATGAAGATATGCAGTGTGAACAGGGACGAGTGGGATTTGAGAGTACCAATAGTATTATGGGCCTAGAGAACCACTTGCAAGAAATTGACCAAGCATACCCCCTTTAAGTTGGTATATGGTCTAGAAGCAGTTGTACCCATGGAATATTTGATTCCTAGTTTGAGAATTGCAACCTTTACAGATATGGATGACACTGGGAGTGTGAAAAAGAGGCTTGCGCAGATGGTCAATTTGGAAGAAGACATATTTATTTCAGGATTTCACCAGCAAGTTCAAAAAGAAAGAGAAAAGGCCTACCATGACAGTCACATCAAGAAGAAATCCATCAAGCAAGGAGATCTAGTATTGGTATGCAACAGTAAGTTCATGAAGCATCCAGGGAAGTTCAGGACGCATTGGCTTGGGCCATATGATGTTTCCTATGTTAAATAAGGAGGAGCTACGCAGTTGAAGACTTTTACTTGAGAATGGAAGGAAGGTTTGGTGAACGGGAGCCGGTTGAAACTGTACTATGACAAGCAACTTCCTCACAGCTCTCACTAAAAATATAAGGAAAATGGTCTAGGTAGTAGGTGCATTTGAAACTGGGTACCAGACACATAAAATACAGTCTGCACATAGAAGGGAAGGATAGAGTAGAAAGCACGGGCTGCTCCACGTAGCCTGAAGACAAAGTGAATCAGAAGGATCAGATATGAAGTGCCTTGGGACAAGTCACAAGTGAGTGTTGGGGGCCTGTTGGCCCTTGGTTATGGAAGCAAGCGAAGAATAAGGAAGAAAGGGAAAAATGCAAACTGCGCGTAATACATAGTGACTGATAATGGGTCGAAGTGAGAAGAAGAGAAGAAAAGACAGTGCAAAGTAAGAGAAAGATAGTCGTTGGACGAGGAGATCGAGGATGACAGATCAACAAGGAAGATAGATCGTGGACAATTCAAAAAGAAGAAAAAGCCACCGTTGGATGGTTTGGAGCACTGCGTGAAAAGGAAGGAAAGACAGGTTGGCGAAGCCTTGAAAACACGGGTCAAGTTGACCTAGGGTTTTAAACACCTAGGGTTTTGGTATCTAGGGTTTTGACACTTAGGTATCGACCTAAGGGTGTCTGAGAGCTATTGTAATGTATAAATAAAGATCGAGAGGAGTAAGAAAAGGTTGGTTGCTGGTTGAGAATTCATAGTTACTATTGAGTGATTGTTGTTGTGTGAGAGAGAAGTGTTGAGTGAGAGAGCCTTCTGGTATTGTAAGATCTTCAACTGGGTGTGAAGATCAACCATGCAGCTGGGTGAGCAGGGAAGGAGGGAAGGAGAGAAGAGAGAAAGAGAGAAGATCTGCTAGCTAAGAGCATAGACAAGAACTGTATGCTTTCATCTTAATATATTATAAAGCATAGTTCTGTGGATGTAGCCCTAGGGAGAGGGTGAACCATGTATATCTTGTGTTATGTGTGATTGATGTTGTGTATTTTTCATTTGATATGTTTCTATTGTGATATCATATTAGATATGAAATATAACTTGCACAATAGGTTTAAGGAAGGTAAAGAATAACTAGGTGGCTGTGTGTTGTTGTTGTGAATCCACTTTCCATTTCCTCTGGTTGTAGACACCTGTGTCCTGCAACTCCCTATAGCTACTTCGGGTGAGACTGCATCTACTTCACAGGTGTTGCCGAAATGAACAGTAGTTAGGGCTTGTTGGTGCATTGTTAGAGATAAACCCTAGGTCTGCCCCTATGCCGACACGTGTCTACAAATGGTAGCAAGCATAACCATTTTTTTTCCTACATAGAGGTTCTTAAATGGCTCATTGACCACACAGACACACATAAGTGTCTAATCAATGATGACAATGGTGGGTGTGTCAGAGTTTTCCTCTTGGTAGAAGTTCAGAAGTATTATAAACTCAAATACCCTGAGGAGCATCTAAACACAAAATTCATGGTGAAGTTATACAAACACCATGACACCAGTCAGGTGATGGCCTCATGGTGGAGGGAGGACAAGAAGTTCACCAACCAGAGCACTGGCTGATACGAGACAACCAATTTAAGGGAGACATACATCTATCTGATTGCTCTCATCTGCCGATTATATGGAGAGAAATATTGCTCTAGGGTTTCAGAGGCATGGATTCCTTTGGCATACACAGTTGTGATCACCGACTGCAGCTTCAACTAGGGAGAAATAATCTCCAAGAAACTAAGCATCTATGTGCAGCAGGCGCAGGCACTGAAGGAAGGGGAAGCACCAATGTTTTACATGGCTCCATACTTTCTCAATGTCATGTGCGCCAGAAACGTCTTCTTCGGCATGAATCTAAGTTGGCATGTTGCAGAACTCCCAGTCCACGTCTACTTCAATGTGATATGAGAAAATAGGTATAAGGAATCCTACTCTCTTATCTGCGATGAATTCATCACTCGAATTTATTTTATTTTTTTTAAGAAGGAATGCCTAAGTCTATCGATGGCAGCCAAACAGATGATATCAAAGGTAGGCCATTGGTATTTGAATGAGTGTGCCACCTACATCAGGGTTTTCGGGGCCACCAGAGCCCCACATCTCCTACCAACTCATCTCTCGGACCAGCTTGTCATAGGAGACATATGCTATCAAACCATATTGCAAGGCTACAGTGCCACCCTGGTCAAGGAAAAGAAACGAGTATTCATACCCTATGGTTTCCATGTAGGGTTCTACTTGGTAAAGGATATCGCTCAAGACAAACAAGAAGGGATGAGCCAACTTGAGTTCATATTCCCGACAAGACAATTCTACAAGCACGATCCAAAGGGCCTAGTCTTGCAACATGCTTCACAAGTGTCTTCTTGTTGGCCATACGCCCACGACAAATTCGAAGATGAGGTCTTCATAGAAAATTCCCAGGACTGGGACGAGGTGGTACAAAGGATGGACGACCCAAAAATGACCAAGTTCAGGGCCATGAGCCTAGATGAACAGGCGATGAAAATATAACAGTCGGCTCAAGAGGCCCTCAGAGCCATGGAAGAAATCAGGGTAGCAGAGGCAACAAAGATTCCCCTAGTGGCTCTGGTACAGAACAAGGGAATGTCTATGACACCAAAAGCACAAGCAAGGGGATTTCTACTAATAGGACAGACGCAATGAGTAATTGATCAGCTACAGAATGACTTGGACCTTGTAGGAATGACAAGGGTCCCTACTGACAACCCAATTGAAAGTCAGGTAGGTCCAAGTGGCCCAAAGCTAATACAAATTGACAAAATCATCGGGTTAGATAACCCTAAAGTTACAACGTCATAGGCCGGATCACCAGAAGATGTTTCAGGTCAGCCAGAGATAGCAAGGACATTAGGGAGAGAAAGTACACCAAACCCCCTCCATGAATTAATAACAATCTATGATGATGAGGAGATTTAGAAGGTGTCGTTGGCGACTTCGGTGCAGATCACAGAGGAAAAGGAACCCAAGAAGACATCTTCCCTAGCTCCCGATGCTCAAATTCAAGGCCTTCCATAGAATGACCAGGAGGTCGAAAGTGTCTTAGACCCTAAGCTACTCGATGTACCAGAGACCCAGGTGGATAGACCGAAGGACGAGCCAGGGTTAGGCGAACAAGAAGAAGAAGTTCCACAACACTAAATCAACATCTCAATAGCTGATTATCAAGTAAGTACTGAGCATGCCCATGCTACTTCAATTTCTTCTGGTACTTTACTTCCTGATGAGCAACAACCAGAGGTCAAACCTTATGAACACACAAAAGAGGTTCAAGAACCCAGTCTTTAACATATATACATTATCAGGAACCTGAGAAATATGCTTACCTGGGGAGATCAAAAAATCCCCGAACTCATGGATGAGGTTGTTGATATACAAGCCATCTCCTATGATCAGAAGAGGAAATAAATTGTGAAGAGAACTACCAAGAAGAGGAGGCTTACTCTGGATCACTCCATCCTCATCACCATAGAGGAAAAACTGATTAGCATGGAGCATGCAAAGACATATGAGCTTATCAGTGCAGGGAGGGAAATCACAGATGCCACCCTGGATAGAGAGAAAAGGGATGAAGAGGATCTGGACACTACACTAAAGGAGTTGAAACATCTACGCATTGGCAAAATATTATCAGGACTCCACACAGGCCACAGTGTTCTTGAGAAGCGAATTCCAAGATGCCTACATTAAATTCACAAATGAGTGGCACCTGTTCACTACAGGAATAGTCGATTTCCAAGAAGACACCCTCATGGCGCTAGCGACTTGCAAATATATGGAAATATGGCATGAGAAATCACACCAAGAAGTGGAAAGGATTGAATACACCAGTTTCATTCAGCAGGGTCGAGACACTGAAGGACACAACATTCATATACTAAGGGATAACAACATTGATCGCATAAAGAAGTCAACCGACTACTGGGTGAAAATGACCCAAGAACCTCACCAGGAAATCCAAGAGAAATGGGTTGAGTACGAAAAGAGTTGGACCAAGATCAACCGGGCGATGAGAGACATCGGCCTCCCAGAATTCGGCACACCCGATGACTTTGTCGACTTGCACGACATAGTAAAATTACATGCCGAACAAGACTCATTGTGGGTTGTGGAGATAAAAAAGGTGGAAAACATGGCACCATGACAAGTACAACAGTTCATGGAGCACCCGATCAAGGCTCAGACAGTGCTACAACATTTAAGTGCTAAAGTGGTCAAATATCAATAATCAGGCATGGGTAGTTGAGATAAAGGAGATCCTTTCAGCCCTGATGGACCAACACAGGTTCTCGTACGCCAACACGTGTGAGGAAATCTTCGTTAAATGGTCAGAGTATGAGAAGAGTCATCCACTCAAGTGATATCATTTGATGAATCTTAGAAGACTGAGAGATGAAAGCACCATGTGGCGATTTTTTGTTTTACTTGGCTGCACTTTTGATAATTATTTTTAGTTAACAATATGTTATAAATAAGAGGATCGACTTGTTAGAAAAAGGTCGATGGTTTTGGCAACGACCCTAATTTTTGGATTTGTAGAAAACTATTTCAGAGCTACCTTAATTGAGAAGTCCTTTTTAGGACCAGAGACAAGTTTGAGTCTTTCATCAAAAGTGTGTGTGATTGGATCTAAAGAAGAATTATATCTGATTTTATTTCATGAATGGATGTTGTAACGAGTAAGAGCCTCTGAATCCGTTGATAAGTTATCGAATTCAATATTTTTATAGTTCTTGTCTTTAATGATGAAAATTAAATCGTTGTGTTAATATGTGATTGATGATTAAATCTAAGGAAGCTATTTTTCTTACCAGTGTTTATTACATGTATGTTTTCTTCTGATAATCTTATCTCAGTCAATAATCGGAACACCGACAGGTTAATGTATTAGTATTAGGCTTGTTTTAGGTGTAAGAATCATTGTCTTCATGTTTGAGCATGTGGGTTATCCAAAGCTCAGCCTTCCCTAGTAGTTAAGCTTTCCCACTTTGTTACCCAGTTGGTTTATACCAACTTTCATCTTGTATCGGTCCCACCTATAAGAGAAAATACAAAAAGAAAAAGTTCGAGTTGAAGGAGGATCTTTCACAAGAAAACATCATGTTAATCACTACATAAATCCCTTCAATTAATTGACCAGATCACAAGATCTGGAGAACCATTCCACCATTAAACATTGCAGAGTCTAATTGGGCCTCGGTGGTGGGTTTGGTTCCTACTGTTGATTTAAATGGATTTAGGACTCCTCAACACACTGTTGAAATTGAAACAACCTTTTGAAGTTTTGAAATCCATTTTATTATTGTTCCACCTACAATATAAACATATCCTGTGGTTCCCCTCATGCTATCTTTATCACCTTCCATATCTGAATCAACATATCCATGTAGAACAATGTCTGAGCCTCCAAAATATAATGCATGAGTAGCAGTACCTCTCAAATACCTAACAATCCACTTTACTGCCTCCCAATGTTCTTTACCTGGATTGTTCATATACCTGCCCACAACTCCCACTGCATGTGTAATACCTGGTCTTGTGCAAACCATCACATACATCAAGCGTCCAACTATTGATGAATAAGGGACCTTAAACATCTATTGTATCTCCTCCCGTGTCTTGGGACACATTTCCTTGGTTAATTTGAAATGGACGTTGGCCAAAGGTGTACTAACTGGTTTTTCATTTTTCATTCTAAACTTGTCCAACACCTTCTCTATGTACTAACCCTGAGACAATGTCAATTTGTGATTTTTCATTTTTCTTTTTATTCTCATACCAAGGATTTTCTTTGTAGCACCCAAATCCTCCATCGAAAATGAATTATCTAATTACTTCTTGAGGACATTTATATCCTGTATATTAGACCCTGAAACAAGCATGTCATCTACATACAATAGCAAGATAATATAACTTCCATTTCTATCATTTTAAAATAAACACAATGATCAGAATGACATCTACTATAACCTTGTTATGTCCTAAACCAGTCAAACTTAAAATACCACTTCCTTGGAGCTTGCTTTAGGCCATACAATATCTTCTTCAACATACATACCAAATTCTCCATTCCTTTGACCTCATACCCCTATGGTTGTTGCATATAAATCTCTTGCTCCAAATCCCCATGGAGAAAAGTATATTTTACATCTAACTGCTCAAGATGCAAATCTTATACTTCCACAAGACTTAAAATAGTCCTAATTGAAGTCATCTTAACAACAGGAGAATATTTCATCAAAATCTATACCTTTCTTTTGTGCAAATCCCTTTACAATAAATATAGCCTTGTACTATTGTTTGACTCCATATCCTTCATTCAACCTGTAAACCCATTTAGTCTTCTATGTTCTTTTTCCTATAGGAAATTGAACCAAGTCCCAAGTCTGGTTATTTACCAAGGAATCCATTTCCTCTTTCATTCCTTTCTCCCACTTCTTTTTAGTGTCTACCTACATTGCCTCTTCATAACATTCTAGTTCACCATAATCAATCAACAATAGAGAATATAATGAAGGAGAGTATTGTTCAGGGGGTCTACCTAACCTGGTAGATCTTCTAACAACACTTGCAGGAGTTTGAGGTACATGTTGCTCCTGTTGTTGTACATTTTGATTTTCTAGTACCTTTGGAATTTCTTTTTTTGTGATCTCATCAAGCACTGTGTATTCTTGTTTTTCTTCTTCCTGTTTCCTTCCTTGCAACTGATATTTATACATGAACTTCTTATTGAATATGGCATCTCTACTCCTAATGATTTCATGATTTTCATAATCCCATAAGTGATAACCAAAATCATTAACACCATATCCAATAAAGGTACACTTCTTAGATTTTTCTTCAAGCTTTGTTCTATTTTCTTTATCAATATGGACACATGCTTCACAACCGAAGGTCTTCAGAAATGAATAGTTTACCTTTTTACATGCCCATGCCTCTTATGTATTTCCACCATCCAAATAACTTGAAGGTCTTCTGTTGATCAAATAAACAACAATATCTACAACATCTGCCCAAAACTATAAGGGAAACCCTACATGCAATCTCATACTCCTTTCACGCTCCATGATGGTCTTGTTCATCCTTTCTGACACACCATTTTCTTGTGGTGTTCTTGGAATTGTATTCTCTCTATAAATCCCATGGTATGAACAATAATCATAAAAGTCCTTGTTGCATTATTCATCTCCATTGTCTGATTTGAGACACTTCAACCTTTTTCTTGTCTCATTCTCAACCAAAGCTTTCAATTTCTTAGAAGTATCAAAAACATCATATTTTTGTCGAATGCAATAAACCCAATTTTTTCTAGTTATATCATCAATAAAAGTAACATAATAAAGAGATCCACCAAGAGATGATACATGAGTTGGTCCCCATACATCTGCATGCACAAGCTCTAACCTTTCACTCTTATTTTCTATTTTTTCTTTTCTAACTCTGAGAAATCTAACTCTCTTATGTTTTCCATAAACGCTCATAGAAATCCAAATCAATTTGTTTAATATCTTGCAACAAATTTCTTTTGTGTATCTGCATCCCCTTCTCACTCATGTGTCCAAGCCTATTATGCCACAATGTTTTATCCACTCCTGTAGAAGATAAAGATATAGAAGAGTCAATATTACTAGTACATAAATACAATGTATGCACCTTCTCTCCTTTTTCTATCACCAATGATCCTTTGGTGACCTTCCATGCCTTATCTGTAAATATAGATGTACAACCTTCACTTGCCAACTTCCCAATTGAAATTATATTTTTCCTTAGATCTAGAACATGTCTTACCTATTTCAACAACCTTTGGTTTCCATTCTTTTTGTTTATTTGTACCTTTCCCATTCCAACAATTTTGCATGGTGCATCATCACCCAAATGAACCTGTCCAAAATCACCTTGAACATAATCTAGAAAATATTTCCTATGTGGTGTGGCATGAAATGAAGCCCTTGAATCTACTACCCAAGACTCATAAATATTATCTACAAAAAGAATCAAATCATCTTGTAACACATCACTTGTTACATTTTCTTCTTGATTTTTCTCTTGTTGTCCATCTCTTTGTTTCTTTGGAGCTCTACAGTCTTTCTTCAAAGGTCCTTTCTTCCCACAATTCCAGCACTCTATCTTTCCTAGTTTGGATTTGTATCCTCCCTTCCTAGAATTCCCATGGTTCCCTATGCCATTTCCTCTATCCTTTTGTCTTCCCATGTTCTCCATAGTCAACACATTACCTGATGTCTCACCTGTGATTTTTTGTCGCAATTCCTCACTAAGGATAACACCAACAACAACATCAAATTTTAGAGTGTTTGAACCAGAGAAAGAGTTACTTACAACCATGACCATGTCGTTCCATCTTTCTGGAAATGAGCACAAGATTAGAAGAACCATGAACTCATCATCAAAGTCCACTTTTACATAACTTAGATGATTAGTAATCATATTAAATTCATTTAAATAATCTACAACTGACCCACCTTTTGACATCTTCATACTAAATAATAGCTTCATTAGAAATACCTTCTTGGACACCGAGGGTTTTTCATACAATTTAGCCAATGTGTCCATTATTTCCTTTTTTGTCTTTTCTTTTTAAATATTGAAATATATCGACGCTACCCGGCTCATCCGTATCGTTCCTAGTTCCTTTCTGTCAAGAACCAACCACTCTTCGTCCTTCATGGCCGTCATATTACTTGTTATTCCACCTAATGGTAGGAATAGATCCTTTTGATATAAATAATCTTCCATTTTCATCTTCGATAACTGGTAGTTTTGTCCATTAAATTTCTCAACTCTAAACTTTCCATCTTCTGCCATTGCTCCCACTCGAAACAAAAACCCTCTTTTCCTGCGAGTTACCTTTCGCTATGATACCAGTTGTTAGAAAAACAGGATCGCGGAGCAATAAAATAAAACAAATGCGAAAATAAAACACAAAAGATACAAAATACAATAGAGAAAAAGATATATGTGGTTCACCCAGTGTGGCCTACGTCCACTAGAGAAATTGTCAGGTCCTTCCTTTATTATTATCCAACAAATGAAGGGATACAACATACAACACACCCACTATAACTTCTTCTTATTTCTCTCATAGTCTCCTCTCTCAGAATACAATATTCGCAATAATACACATCCACAATAGAATTCCCTCATAAAGAGGGTTTCCTTCTAGGGAAAAAAACCCTAGCATAACTTCTACCATTAGATCTACGACCTTATAATGAACGATCCAGATTGACTACGAAATTACAATATTTGAATTACAAAAAAAATAAAATTGTGTATCATGCAGTTTCTTTGACCTGCATATGAATTAGGAAGATAGTCAAGCTCCACAACCAACAATAACAAGTTAAATTGATATGTATTTATCATATTATTTTCTAACAATTTTTTTTATCATTTTATATTTAGAAAAAAAAATTGTAATAATGTTTGTTTTGTTAATAGGTAAATTTATAGTTTTGGTTGAGTATGACTTAAAATTATTCCTAATTAGTTAAGAATTTACTTTCCTTGGATTTAAGGAAATGGGTTACTGGCCCAAGATTTAGAGGCATTTGGTAGGGGTGAAAGTCTACTCCCTTATTACGTACCAGTGGATCATTTCAGGTGGTGTAGTTTTCCTTGAATAATGATGATAAGTCAAAATTCCAATATTGAATAGGTAAGAAATATTATTAGAAAGTATAATTTTTTTTTTTCAAATAATTTATGTCTAAGAGGCATGAAGTTTCTATGATCATATAGAATATTATGCATCAATTCTAATTTCATGTTTACTCTTCATTTGTTTGTCAAAATTATTTCTATTTTGTTTATAAAACATCATGTTATAATCATTAACATCCTTTTCTTACATTTGATGAAGCAATTATTTAAATTTTGTAATATGAGATTCTAGTATAATACATATATGAGACTCCCATTCTTATAACACAAACTTGTTTCATGTTTTCCATATATCCATAAGTCAAAAAACACATATTCTTTGAGAGATCAAGGCATGTCTCCATGGCAACACTTACTAGATTACATCTTGCCATTTGAACTTCTTGAGAATATTCTCAAGGTATCTAATTTTATTTAACTAAATAATTTGTCTTTTCGAGTCTTTGAACAAATTTCAACATTAAGCTTGATCAACTAATATTGAGTTCAAAATTCCACTGGTTATTTTATTTCTTTTGTAATATTATGCTAATGTGTACAAAAATTTCCATAGGATTATCTCTTGAAGTAGTGGACCTTGTAACATATAAATATAGCTTTGTTTCTCGTAGATATGAGTCCTCCATAATGTAACATCCTTAATTTTAATCCCCTCAATTTATAATTTAATTGTGTAAATGTGATTTGGGTTGGTGAGATAATATGTTTAGGTTGGAGAGCGTGTACTGACTTATCTGGTCAGGGGACAAACAATGTAAATTGTACATTGAAATGATTAATAAAATAATAATCGTTGAATGCGACATGAGAGGGGCGGTAATGATGGGGGAGATATGATTCCACGAGACAAGGGGATGAAGGGAAGTTCAAGGGAAAAACCCATGTCAATTACTTGAGTCAGTGTGTCATTACCATATAATCCTCCCTTTGAATTATTAGACACTCAATCATTGAATGCATATAAGGGGTTGGGTGAGGAAGTCACTTCACATAGTTATTGAGAGAATGGGGTTGAGTACAATCAACAATGGGAAGAGTGAGAGTCAACATGCATGGGAGAAAAGGGAATTTTGAATAGAAAAAGAGGGGACTTTTTACTTTCTATTTTGAGCATCAATAGAGTTGTTGGGTGATGGGAATAGCACCATACATGCTAGACATGGAAAGATAGCTTGTTGGGATGAGTTTTATGTCAAAAATAAGTTTGTATGCTTGTAACATGGGCTGTGTTTATGTAAGTGACTTTCTTGTTGAGGAAATGGCTCAAGAAAATTGAGAAGGATGTTGTGAGAATTCCTAGAACAATTGATAATTCATGGAGTCCCTAGCTAAGATATTTTATATCCAATTAAGTGAACTGGAGCCCTAGAGGGAAGGAGGAAGTCTCAAGGGATTGCATGGAAGAGAGGGGGGATCCCATTCCTTGGGTTGTGCATGTTGAGGGGAAAGAGATTTGGTGGATTGGAATTTTTGTTGGAGTAGAACTTGGGTTATGGGCTGCTAAATTTGGAGAGTGGATAGTCAAGAGGGCCAAACCTCCTTGTGGACTCATAGCCTCAGCTCGGGGGTGGCTTGATGTTGAGAGAAAATGAAAAACAAGCCTATGGATAGGAGGAACACCCTTTATATGCATCCAGTTGATTCATCTATTTAAAGATAAGTTTATGTTATCTTTTATCCTGTTTATTATGTTGTGTATATGCTTATTGGAATGATTCTAAGTTTGTGTAAATAACATGCATTCATGTGTTTTTACAATCACTATTAATTGCATGAATAAATTAGTACATGACTTGTTAATTTTGTTGTGTCAAAGCAAAAATTTTAAATGGGTTTAGTGTGTTGGGTTCTTTACAATTGGTATCAAAGCCACACGTTCAACACTAACCTTGCATGGGCCAAAGTTAGCACGTTGAAGCAAAGAATTGTAGAAGTGATATTCAAGTATGCTTGCAAATTATTGTAAACATTTCCCATAAATGAAATTGAGGAAAAATTTCTTGGGGAAATTTGGGGAAATTGATCTCAAGGGGTTAAAATCCCCAATTTTAAACTCTGATGGGGTAAATTCAGGCTTGAAATTGGATGAAATATGAATTTTTGAGCGGCCATGGTGAAATTGGGTAGAAATCTCCAATTTCTTATAATTTCATGTGAAATTTGTGTTGGGTAAATCAATAACATAAAATAGATTAAATTAGAATGATACTTGGTCCGAGGATGCTAAATTGACAATTTACATTGTCAGTTTAACTAAAATAGGAGAGTTGCAGTGAATCCATGGATGAATTTTGGGAAATTGGGCAAAATCCCCAAATTTCATGGTGAATTCTGAATCAACTGGTGCCCAAAATCAAAGAAGGGTCAATCCTAGTGGTAATTGGCCTTTTGTAGGATCAATTTTTTCCCTGGGAAACTGATTTACAAAGTCCCATGGTGACCAAGGGAAAAATTATGATAATAAGCATTTTTTTAAATTTTGGAATTTTCATAATTTTTGAAAAATTTGGAAAACTCTATACTTGATGACGTGGAGACCATGTTTCAGGTGATGTGGCAATGGTGACATGGACTTCCAGAGTTGAAAACCATGGTGGTGAGGTCATGGGTCTATAGTGTGTGATGTTGGACCCGACATGTGATATATATGCCATGATGGTGAGGGGGTGAGATTTGAAACCATAAGTGGTATCAAAGGTTTTTAAAGTGGTTTTGAGAAGTTTAAAATCCTTCGAAATGAATGTGTTGGAGACACGTAGCATAGGATGGTTTGGTGGTATCGGAGGATGGTGTGTTTTTAACCTCCTTGTAGCTAAACCTTCAATATCTATGTGAGCCATCAATGTCCATTGAGCTTCACCATTTTATCGGAGGAACATACGAGTCACACACACCGAGAAAAAGGGTGTGGGATGGGACCCGCCCATCACCATGACCAATGAAGGGGAACCAAGTGGAGGGATGGAAAAGGAAGTGGGACCTTGTCCCATCTGTTGTTAGATGAGGCACCATGTGGGTAGTTGGGTATGGTGGGGCCTGTAATATAATTTAATAAAATAAAATAAAGAAAGAAAAGAAAAGGGACGAAGGTAATGGAAAAAAGAGAAAATAGATGAGGAAGGTGTTGGAGGTTGATGGGGTAGGGATAGGGTGGCCGAGAGGATGACATGGGATCAACTCAGGGTTCCATGTGGACCCATAATACCACATTAGTTTCCACATCAACAAGGATGCCACATAGGTAAAAGTTTCCCTGTGGTTAAAAAAAACAAAACTCCAGAAACAAAATTGTATTTTGGCCATATCATGGGTAGAATAACTCATAAGAAGATAAATGTTTCTAGGTTTTTTCCATAGTGCCAGTGGATACAAAAATTCTAGAGAGGGCCACTAGCCAATTATGCACCAATTTTAAATAAAATGCAAATTACAGGGTTTTGAAGATCGGGGTTAAGCTTAGTGGAAGGGGGATTATTACTGATGAAATTTTTATAGTAAGTCAGAAAAGTAGACATGAAAATACTCTATAAAGGGATTGGATGGATTCCAAGGAGTTTGGAGTCGAAATGCCAAAATAGGGGAAAATCCACTATTCCAGGCCACTTTTTGGGGATTTTAGAATTTTTAAAGGAAAAGGGACCCAAATGGAAAATATGGAAAATTTTATTGACTCAAAATTTCATATACTCATCAATCTAGATAAATTTTCCTTAGTGAAGTTTTTCTAGAAATGCTCAGATTGGGAGATAGCCAATTTGGTTAAAATTCTAATTTGGAAAAAAGGGGTGAGAAAGGACAAAGTTGTCATTTCGAGATTGCTACAAATTTTGACCGGAGCATTAGATAGGAAATCCAAGAGTTATTTTGAACTCACTATCATTAGTATTATCAGTGGCTCATACAAAATTTGCCTTGGTTATTGACTTATTTACCTCTACATGTGACAAATGTTGGTGTTTGAGCGTAATTACACTAGGGTGACAGGTGTACCAAAGGGGTAAATTGACAATATTTAGATGACTATAACTTTATGATCAGAGCTCAAAATTGAGAAATGTTGGCACATGGGCAGACCCAGGGTTCAACGCTCAAGAGCGCACCAACAAATCCCTAACTACCGACCCTTTCGGAAACACCTGCGAAGCAGATGAAGTCTCACCCGTGGTAGAGGCAGGGGTGGTTGCAAGACTCAGGTGTTTGCAACCTTAGCTGGGACACAAATCTGTGATTATCTTTCTTACAACACACTTAGCATCAGTTATTCCTTAACATACATTCATTAAGATACTTGGCAGAAGGCACAAAGAATCGCAGTGAATACTTATACTAAGAATAATTCAGTACTTGTCCACAAAAATGTAGGTTAGATTCAACAGATCAAGCACTAAGCATCTCATATATCATATCTAATGTTCATTCATTCATCAATAGAACATAACATAACTATATCTACTTAATCACATCAAGCACTTAGCCAAGAATGAGATAAATACATAAGAGACAAGCACAAAGGACTATACACACAGTTACTGTGGTTCACCCCAACCCTGGGGCTACGTCCACAAAGCCTTATTTATATTATCACAGTCAAGCAATTACAACATAGAGCTCTAATGACCCTTACTTTGCATAGGATAGAAGATCTATGCAGCTCTCTATATCCTTCTTCCTTTCTCTTCAGACTATAACAACCTGCACTTAGCTCTCTGATCTCATGTACAGAGAAATCTAAGATACATCTGATCACATAGATCCAATTACTAGCACTAAGATTTCATTCATACATCACATAGATGTACTACATTACTATATCCTCTTTATCTTACTATCTACATTGCCTATTTATAGATTACAAAATGGGCCTAAACGTGGGTAAACCCACGGGCCAACATCCCTTTCCCGTTACATCAACCCAAACCCCTAAAATGGACCCCAAAATAGGTCTTGCTTCCTTATTTTCTGCTTTGCGTTGTGCTCCTTCCTTGGCAAGTTGTCGCACTCCCAAAAGTGGTCAAGTATGACCAAGTACTCTTCAAAACTTGGTCAAGGGCCAACATGCCCCCAACACTCACCTGTTACTCATCCCGAGTCACTCAGGTCTGACCAATTCCGCTTCGAATGGATCGAGCGGCTTCGACCTACTGCAGTGCGACAAACTCTTGTTCAGTAAATTTCTGGATTACTATGTCATTGAGCGATCCTTCCAGGCGCTGCTCTGCAGTGATGACACCCTATTCGAGTTCATCTCCGTGGCTTTCTAGTTCGACGAACAGTTGGCATCCCTTCTCTTGGAGTGGTTGCAATCATTGAGAGATGTCCATTACTTTACTCTGTCATGTGTGTACTTGTTTTTGGGCTATGCATTGCTCTGCGAACCTCTTTATTCTTTCGACTGGGGTCACGGACTTCAGCTGCGCTTGTAGAACATCTGCATGCTGCTTTGCTTCGTGGAGTTGTGCCTCCAATGCCTGCAATTCTGGATCCACTGTGAGGGTTTCATAGGTTTGGGTGCTTCTGGTGCTTAGCTACCTACATTTTGAAGCCAAAGTTTTCAATCGATCGACTACGCTTCGAGCAATGGCCTCTCATAGATCTCTTATCTCTTGGGGTGTCTCATGCATGGTGTGAAGCTCCAGATCCGTGATGCATTGTTGAAGTTGTTGGATTACTTCTTCCAGTTCGGTCACCTGTTGTGGAAGACGATCTTCCATCTTCAATTCTATGATCTTCACAGAGCATAGTGCCTTGTGAACTCTTTCTTGTGTTTCAAGTTGCTCCGCTGGCAACTGGTGCTTTGCTCTGCTATAACTGGGATTTTTCCTCCTCCCATTTGGCTTGTAAATCAGGCTTTCTCATGTTTATCCTTTCTCTGTTGCTCTTCATGTGTGCTCTATGCTTGCACTAAATCCTGGGTGTCTTTCACTATTCCTTCTTGAGCTCGTCGAAGGCGAGCTTCGACTTTCTCAGCGATATGGCGTAACTGTGTGGGCCCATCGCTTGTTCCTGATATTTCCATTGTTAACGACGCCGTAGAAACTGCTTGGATGGACTGAAGTGCCTGTTGCGCTTCTTTGAATTCGCTCGTGATCCAGTGGAATAGCTCCTCCTACTTTGCTTCTTGAATTTCTGCGAGCTCTAATGAAACATCATTCAGTGCGGCAATTAAGAGGTCAAAATCATCTGGGGTAAGCGTAGTCTTAAGCGTGGTCCGGGTGGCCTTAATTTTGTTTTTGTATGAGGGCCTCAGTGAGGTAATCTTCCTTTTCTTGGAGGGATCTGCCTCGTCCCTAGGTGGGGTAACCTCACCTTTTCTCTGTTCAAATTATGTTCCCCCTAGTTCTTCATCATCACCTCCCTTCGCAAGTGAGAGTGAAGTAGTCTTTGTGGATGTGCTGTGGATATCTTGAACTTCCACATCCTTCTTAGTCTTGCACGGTCCTAGTGTATTCGGCATAGCTTTTGGGATATCTACGTCAGACATCTTTGCGGGGTCTGCTACAACAAGGAGGTCTACCGACCATTCCTTGGTAATATCCTCTAGGTCATCTTTTGTCAGCTTGTAATATGACTGGAGTTGTTGTTTTTGATCGTCTGTGTGCGCTGTGATGTAGGTGAAGTGACGATCTGCGCTGAATTTCATCAAAGGTTGAAACCTATGAAGAGTGTTGGGTGTAATGCATAGTGTAGACTGAATGGAATTCCTCAACTGAGTGTAGTAAGCATGGAAGACGACATTGGACTGCCACTATTTGTTCATGTCGCTGGAGTACCACAACGTACAAAACTTCATGGCCAGGGGTTCGAAGGGTTCAATCTCCGAAAATGTGGTTCCCTCAAGCAGTTGCCACATGATGAAGGCGATGAGTATGAACAACTAGCTAAAGTGGAACTCATACCCTTGGTCTTGCGCTTGTCTACAGTCAAGCTCTAGTTTATTTATAAGGTATTTCAACCAATTCATTTGTAGTCCCTCCGTGCACTTCCCTGCGAGGTCAACTACAAATATGGTCACCTGTGTAGGTCTGTTTTTTCGGACTAACTTGCTTGCGATCAGCTGGCAACCAAAGCGTACTACTGCATTCTCAATGTAGGTTACCTTGTAACGTCACGTGCCTTTCTCCAGATAGCCATATGTGTCTTTTATTTGTTGAGCGAAAGCACGATCTGTGGTCTTTCCAGGGTAAAAGTCCTATGGGTCAGGGCCCTGCATGATTATCCTAGTGATCTGATTGATCATAATCGGATCCACGATGATGCATTGGTCCAACCATAGGTATCCTCCGTGGTAGCAGGACAACAACATTTGAACACAGGCATTTACTTCATGATGCCTCCCGAAATGTGGAATCTTCATTACATTGAGGAGGGTTGACTGCGCAAGGTTATGGGTCCATTGTTGTGGTAATATCTTGGGGTTATTTCCTTTTGTAATACTCAAATACTTGTGCAGGGCTAGCATACTGTATACCTTGCGATCTCCAAGGTTAAATTCACTGAATTTCAGCGTGGTGAGCGTCTCCTGGTCAACATGAACTGTGTGCACCCCTTTCGGGAGGTACACAGTGACTACAACATAATCGAAGTCTCTGGGTACAAAGTCTCGACTCTCTAGTCTTCTTAGGGGTGGGATATATTTAGGCAAGATGCTTGGGAACATCTTCACAGTGGTGAAGTCATTTCTGAGCTTAGATCGTCTTTCCGAAGGCGGTCGGGATGGTCCTGCTCGAGCAATGGAGGGGGAAACTGGCAGTACACCCAAGGATGATGCCTATACACCTATAGAAATTCTGCATTATGACATGATTCTCTCAACCATTAAATCAATTAGAACTTCTTAAACAATTTTCTCAGCAGCGCTGAGATCGTTCGACATACAAACTTGGGTTAGCTAGCTCGGGTGCAAAAGGAATTCAGAGATGACAGTGAATAGTAAGGCAATGATCTCAGGGTAAGTAAATCTCAGGGTTCACGCTCAAATTCTCAGATAGAAAAAAGTATTCTTGGTGTGTGGCATGATAGGTTAAGTAGGCAATCTCAACAATGGTCTACTTGCAATGGACATGGGGCCTTCATTAACTTTGTTCTATCCATTCTGGTGCTATCCAATGGTCTAGTGGTAACCCATAACTTCTTTTTGATCCGTTCGGAGTGACGGTCGAATGGGTATATCAGTTCCAATGGCCATATTGCTTCGTCATGTCGAAGTATTCTATGTCATTGTTCTGATATCTCATCGAAGCTCCAATTCTGCAATTCTTCTTGCTACGAAGTGTCCTCTAGAACCTCTTGTAACCTTATAGTATTATCCCTTTTCTTTCTTAACTTCCTAGCCTTCTTCACAGTGAGTTTCATCTCAGTAATGATTTTACCATTCTGATGTTTATCTTATGTGGTCTTAGTTACTTCGCATTGTGGAACATCTTTCTTAGGGTTCCTTGATAATACTTCTTCTGTATAAAAAATAGGTAACTCGATCTTCTGCAGATCCTCAATTGTTCTCTTAGATTCGACATCGGGGTTACTAATATTAAATATCTGTGATCTACTCTTTTGTTCTTCAATCAAGTGTTCGATCCTTCTGGTCATAAAGTCTTTTAACTCTTGCTTCTTCTGTTCCAAAACTTTCTCTTCTTCTCTTCGCCTGGCCTGTTCTCTATTAATCCAGGGTTTTCCTATGAGCATGGTAAAAGAGGCGTTGTCTTCAAAAAATTTAATGATCTCAAAGTCTTCCTCTATCAAAGTTCCATTGACAGTCATAGGTATCCGGGCGAGCCTTTCACATAGCTTTACTAGCTTACCTCTGAAGAAACTTGTTCCTCCTAAGGAAGGGATCATGGCAGGCTTTCCTATAGCTTCCCAAGTTCTTGATGGCATAATGTTCACTTGCACTTTTTCATAAAGAGTACAGTCAATGTCAAAGTCCCCTATTCTTGCTTCAATTTGCTCATTTTCTTTGAATATCTCTGATAGCCTAACATTTCGGTGGTCATTCAAGGTATATTTCATCTGTAGCAATATATTTTCTAATTCTTTCTGGGTTTCTGCTATAATCTTGGTCTCTTGATCTCCCTCAGGGTTTGCTTGTTCCATATTCAGCTTCTCAAGCCTAGCAATCATTCTAGGGAAATCCAATACTTCATGGTCCATAGACTTACAACAGAGGCAACTAGGTCTTCTCCCAAGGCATTCTTTAGCAAGAAGTCTCAATCGTCTGCAACTATAACAGAGGGTAAATCCTCTTGTTCGTTTAGATGTTCCCCAACTCCTTTTGTACTGGGCACCAGGATCATGGTAGCTAGCCTGCAATTTTTTTTTCTAGGATCCTGCATCCACTTGTTAGTCCAAACATTCTTTCGATGCATAGTTATAACATATCTATCACTATATTTATCAGATCTATTCAAATAAAACTTTCTTTCATCTATTAATGTCGTAGTTTTGAAGCTAGGACATAATCTATCAAACATACCTAGATCCATGCTTTAGAAACAAAAAAATTCACTTATCTTACTTCTGCAAAGCACAAAGCTTCCAGATCTAAGATTTTTAACTATTATTACCTTTATCAAGGCATAGAGCTTACAAATCTTACCTTTTTCTTCACAGATCTGACTTCTTTTCTTCAGATTTGACCTCTCTTTCTTCATATCTGACCTCTTTTCTTGGCACAAAGCTTCACAGGTCAAAAAGAATACTGCGCACTAGGGAAAAAGATCTACACACATAGATTTGTAGTGAATACTTATACTAAGAATGATTCAATACTTATCCACAGAAATGTAGGTTAGATTCAACAGATCAAGCACTAAGAATCTCATATATCAGATCTAATGTTCATTCATTCATCAACAACATAGAGCATAACTAGATCTACTTAATCACATCAAGCACTTTCTCATATATCAGATCTAATGTTCATTCATTCATCAACAACACAGAGCATAACTAGATCTACTTAATCACATCAAGCAGAATCTCATATCTCAGATCTAATGCTCATTCATTCATCAACAACACAGAGCATAACTAGATCTACTTAATCACATCAAGCACTTAGCCAAGAAAGAGATAAATACATAAGAGMGAAGCACAAATCACTATACACACAGTTAYCGTGGTTCACCCCCACCCTGGGGCTACATCCACATAGCCTTCTTTATATTATCACGGTCAAGTAGTTACAACACAGAGCTCTAATGACCCTTACTTTGCATAGTGCGGAAGATCTRYGCAACTCGCTAGATCGTTCTTCCTTGCTCTTCAGACTATAACAACCCTCACTTAGCTCTCTGATCTCATGCACAAAGCACTCTAAGATACATCCGATCACAGAGATCCAATTACTAGCACTAAGATTTCATTCATACATCACATAGATGTACTACACTACTATCTCCTCTTTATCTTACTATCTACATTGCCTATTTATAGATTACAAAATGGGCCTAAATGTGGGTAAACCCACAGTCTAGCATCCCTTTCCTGTTACATCAACCCAAAACCCTAAAATGGACCCCAAAATAGGTCTTGCTTCCTTATTTTCTGCTTCGCGTTGCACTCCTTCCTTGGCAAGCTGTCACAGTCCCAAAAGTGGTCAAGTATGACGAAGTACTCTTCAAAACTTGGTCAAGGGCAAAAAAGAAAGAAAGTAGTCATTGGAAATATCTTGAATAGAAGAATCCAAATATGCCCCTAGAATTTGGATTTAATTAGTAAAATTTCTAGGAAATAAGAAGGAACATGATTGTTGGGATTAAAGAGAAGAAAAAAAGCATGTATAATTTCCAGAATTGTAAAATTATTCCTATCTACTAGAATTTGTTTCATGCACATTTTCATAAGCATGGGTGCATATGGGACATGACAGGTTCATAATGAGGACAATATATATGGAATATGCATAGGAAACCTATAGAGATGAGAAAATAGGTAGGGGCATTTCTTTAGAATGTGCACAATACATCTAGACTCAGTGAGAAATATGGAAGACTCCCAATGGAATTTTAATTTAGAAAAAGAATTCTAGATGATAGTTGTGCATATCAAATGTGGATGTTGAATAAGAAATACCATCTACAATTGATGATAATCCATGTGAAATAGGTACACGTAGAGGTGAAAAGCGTGGTAATAAGAAGGGTTCTTAAGATAGCATATGAAAAGGTTTGCATTCAGGGATAAGGAAGAGCAGAGATACTCAAGGGGAGAGTGTTGTATCCAAGGTTATTAACATGATGATAAAAGGCCATGAATGCATAATGTTAATATATGAATCCAAGTTCAACCTTGAAGGTTTGGGAAACCAACAAGCTACAAATTTATGTGAAGAGGAATTCACTACAAAAAATACACTTCTATTATCAGAGTGGTCAGTGGAAGTGTTGTCCCTTGACCAAGTTTTGGAGATCATTGGTTAGGTTTGACCTATTTTGGGACTTCGACAGGCTATTGAAGGCATAGCGCAATTCGAAGTAGAGATCGCGAAATCTCTGCCCCTTTTTAGGGCTTTTTGGGTTTTGGGCTTATGTAACGAGTATGGGGATGTCGGCCCATGGGTTTACCCATGTTTAGGCCCATTTTGTAATGTATAAATAGATGTCTAGGCGATGTAAGAAGAGACATGAAGGACGATATTGACATCTGTGTGATGATATGATAAGTGCAAGTGATAGTTGAACATGCTTTTTGCATACTGTGTGAAGCTTGCAAGGCTAAGTGCAAGTGACTGTAAAAGATTGTGAAAAGGCTTTGTGTTGTAACCTAGCTCGGGGAAGGAGGATCTGGATGAGTGCGCACATATCTCCTGTCCTATTCGGAGTAGGATATTGTGGATCTATATATGTAGATGATTGACTGAAGATAATAAAGAGAAGAAGAGTTGGTGGATGTAGCCCCAGGCTGGGGGTGAACCAAGTATATCCTGTGTTATGGTTTCTTTGTGCATTGTGATTGTTTTATTGTTCATATGGTTAATTATTAGTGTAGTAATGTATGCTTATATGGACATGATATGATAGCTTAGTGCTTAGTGATGTGAATGAATGTTATATTTGATCTGTTTCCTTATGCTAAGGGTTTATATGTGGTAGATCTGAGTGAATACTACATTGCTATGTAATTAGGGTTTTGTCTGCGAAGTAAATACATGATAGATACTAATGAATGATAATTACTAAGTGTTATGTTAAGGTGTTGTAATCACAGATATGTGTCCCAGCTAGGTTGCATACATCTAAGTCCCACAACCACCCCTGCGTCTACCTCGGGTGAGACTTCATCTGCTTCGCAGGTGTTGCTGAAAGGGTCGGTAGTTAGGGTTTTGTTGGTGCGTTGTTGAAGCAATGAAACTTGGGTCTGCCCCTGTGCCAAAAAATGGTTCCGTTGTTGAGACCTGAAACTGTGATTGTTGGGAACTGAGGAAACTAAATAACACTCTGTGCGTAGATCTGTTGCTTGACTTGTGAAGCTCTGTGCTAAGAAAGGAAGCAGATCTGAAGAAAATAGGTAAGATCTGAATGCTTTGTGCTCTGAAAGAGGTAAGAACAATGAAAAATTTTAAGATTTGAAAGCTTTGTTCTCTTAGAAAGGTAAGATAAGTGGAAATTTTTGTTTTGAAAGTATGGATCTAGGTATCTTTGATAAATTTTGTCCTAGTCTAAAAACTAGGGCATGGTTAGAAGACAAAAGGTTTGATATGAGTAGATCTGATGAAAGATATGTTATTCCTATGCATAAAAAGAATGTTTGGACTAACAAATGGATGCAAGATCCTAGGAAGAATTTTTTGCAGGTTAATCACTGTGACCCTAGTGTTGTTGGGAAAAACACCCTATGGACTAGCAAAATAGAGTTCAGACTTTGCATGCAGATTTGACCGAAAATAAACTACCTTCTACCTACATCCCTAGATTTAAAACCCTTTTCCTCAGTAAATGCATGGAAATGATCACCTACCTTATTACCGGTGTTCGATGTCAATCCTCTGTTGTGCTTGATTACTTGTTTGCACTGCTCCTTCCAAAGATGTCCTGCACTCAAGACAAACAACAACTATGCATGCATGCTACTTCTATACTCAAGGGTTAGAAATCGAACATAAACTCATCAAATCATAGACAACTCATGAATTGGGACGGAAAAAGAATTCTTTTTATTACGTAAAGTTAATCAACTTACAAAAGCTGAGACCAACCATCGCTCCTTGAACCTGATCCTGGGTTCCTCTTATTTTGTCCTTCAACTGCTTTGCGTTAAATCTCCTTTGGCGTGAGGAAAGGCTAAAGGGTTGGGAAAATGGAATACATAAATGGGCAGAGTTTCTTCGCTATATTTTTTCCTCCTCCAAATGGTACCCCTACCCCTTATTTTATAGGCTAGAAGGAGCTAGGGTTTTGGACGAACCCTCGTCCATGCATGGTCGGGAGTTTCAGTTAACTCACCCATAGCTTTTTGTTCCATCGACAACTTTCCTTTTTTCGTGCTTTAGTAGGTACACGCGGGCTGTTGTGAGCCAGCCAGCGTGTACACGCATGCAGTAATGGGTTAGGGCACGTGGGACTTTACACAAGAGGATTTTCAAAGAGTTGTTCAACAGAGTTTTGACAAAGAAGGGAAATGAGTTGGCCTGATGCCAGGTAAGCATATGTGGTGCAATTTAGGGTTATAACAGATGCCCCCTAATGTGTGAGGTCAGAAGAGCATCTGATGGCCGAAATACATTACCAATATTTACTGACGTGTTGAACGAGTGAGCCCAAGGATCAGGAACCAGGAGGTGTCATCTTCAAAAATAACAAATGTCTCACCGAGGTGGGCATACCCATGCTCGAGATAAAATAGAACCATGGCTACGAATAAAATACACTGTAGATCCATGTTAAATAACTATAAAGAGTAGCCACGAACAATACACAGCGGAGCTACATCTCAAAATCAGAAAGATATACATTTAGAGTATCCATCTTCCAGAAGTTGATTCGGCCTGACGGCCAGAGATGAGATCTTCAGAGCTCGAGCAATAATTTCAAAATCTTCAAAACTCAGGTAGGAGTGTAATTTGAGTGTACGACTTTACTACACAGAGGTCTTCGACAGTTCTTCGGTCATTGACGTGATAATCTTGATGATCAGACGAAAGGCTTCAATGATGTCAAACAAGGACTTGATTGCGTGTTAGGGATGGTCGGGTATGCGGACAGGAGACATTTTGCAGAGCGGCCAACTCAGGCTTAGTGACAAA
>ML784961.1:0-16434 GCA_009831015.1 Picea engelmannii
TTCTATAATATTTCCCAAGCTTATGCCTCCCACATCATCAATTTCAATGAGGTGAAAACAATTTCCTTATGGTGATTCCAACTCTCGTAATGGTAGTTGTAATGAGTTTGTCTAAAAAAATAGTGAGAGTGAAATATCAGGTGGTCAACAATCATGATGCTGAGAAGTTTCCTCATTGTTTGAGAGTAAACCATCTTCTTGAGGGATAGAGAGAAGGTATGTAAACTAGTCAAGGATTTCTTGGTTGGGATGTCTATTATTTTCAAGAAACCTACAGTAAATTTGCACGAATCTTTAGCAAAAATCATCCAAAGGTTCATTTATGTTCGTACGAATTTCTACCAATTCATTACAAAGATCTTCATAATCATTGTCTTCTTGATTACCTTTGTCATGATAGGATGATATCTCTATTTTAAGAAGTTCTTGTGGAGGATACTCATGATAACTCGAATCTTTCTCACTACTCATTAATGACTCTTCTTCTTCAGGAAAAGAAAATAAATAGGAGCACAGGGTAAAAAATTCATGTCTAGAGGGTTTGTCATTTTCACAAAATCTATCATAAATATGTACAACTCTTAATAAGAATTCATCAAAAGATTCATCTTTCATTTTTCAATTTTTAGTAAGCTCATAACACAGTTCATCATAGTCATAGTATCATGTGCATCTAGAAAAACTTCCATGAACTGTTTCCAACTATGAATTGATCTGGCTAGTAATACCTTCCAAGCTTGAATTCGTCCTTTCAATGTGAGAGTAAATAATCTACATAGTTCATCATCTTGAAAAAAATTAATATTGTGATATGCCATATTAAATTCACTAAGATGCTTAAATGCATAGGTCTTCCCTTCACCATCAAGTTTTATTTTAGATAAGAGATATACTAAATTTTTTGAGATACCATGCAACGATGTTAGGAGACTAAAATCATGATCCCATTCAATAATATGGAGAGGATCCATGGATTGTTAATACAATTTAGAACAATAGCTTGACATGGGTCGGTTTGTCATTCATGTCCTCCTAGCACCAATTCTATTGAGGGGGTTGGATTCTCAATGCTCAAAAGTAGGGATTAAACACAAAGACAAGGCCTAATTAGACTCCTCCTTGTTTGATATGGAATAATTATCTCGGTTAATGGTCCGACAACCGTTTGATGGGCTTTAAAAGTTGTTTGATTTTGTTATTTTCGTTCATTTTATTGTCTTATAATTATATAATTATCCACTGCATAAAAGAAGTAAACTAAAAAATTTGGAGAAATATGGATTGAGGATAATCTATGGCAACAATCAATGAAAACTATCTAAGACTTTATATTCCTAAAGAAATAATTTTAGTAAGAATATATTACTCATCAGATAACATTCAGGAAACAATAACTAATTAACAACAGAAAGAGATCAAATTTAACTACTAGACATTTACAAATAATTCTACAACATCCCATATAACAGAAAAATAAGGTTAACTAATAAAGCAAATAATCGTTCACCAAAACTATCCAACAGTTCATTCAAACAAATAAAATATCTTAAAAGTATTAAAAAATTTACTAGATGCCTCTAACATTTAATCAATTGTAGAATAATCCACAATGATGAATAAACACACATAAATTCAACAAACGAAAATGTCTTGACTGCAAAGAGTTTTTGAATTTAGCCTTGAAAGAGTTTCCACTTACAATCCTCTTGAAATCACTCCAAAGATCAAAACACCTCTTGAAATAGTTCCAGAGATCAAAGACCGTTTACTAAGAGGTCGATCTCTTTATTTATAAGAGAAAAACTAATCTAATTCCATAATAAAACTAAAACTAACTTCATAAAAAACCATGCAATCTACTCATGCAATTTGCATCTTTAGTGAACAAAAGTATTGATATCCATGCAAAAGACAATGCATCAACCACATCTCCAATTAACTACCAACTTCAATTCACGCATGCCTTGATTAAATAATTCAACACATTGTTCTTCTTTAGTAAACTCATGCATCCATCTTTAATTTGATTTTCTATTTTTGTCACAACAAACTCTAGTTGAGTTGTTCTTCAATCTTCAGTAATCATCCACTTCTAAAATTGGAATGGTCATGCACCCAATCGACAATTCTTCCAACTCTGTTCTCATGCTTTTGTTTGTCAGCCGACGAAAATCTACCAGTTAGCAACATGCAACATTGAAATTATTCTCACCATGCTATACGATTCCCCTTGCATGTACCTGGATCATAACAGATGTATATTCATAATGCAAAACTCTTCTTTTAACAAACTTATCAGATAAAACAATCCATTGATTTTAAAGCGAAACATTCGAGTCACTTCCCTGAGCTTGATTTCCTTTATTTCACAAACCTGAAACAAAGCATACCAAATCAATAAAAGTTTATAATACAAAAGTTATAGATATTGATGATACCTCTCCAATGATATAAGCATTCTCAAAATGGGGATCAAAACCTAAAGTTATTGTAAATTGTTTTTTGCATAACATAACTTTATTTAAAAAATCAAAAACTAAAAGTGCAGAATCACGAAAAACTTATAACTATAAAGTTATTGATCTTAGCGAGACCTTTCATATGGTATACGAAATTTCTCAAATGGAGTTCAAAGTCAAAAGTTATCACAAAAATATCAATTAGGTTTTTCTCTCATCGACAAACTGTTTAGAACATTTTCTACGCTCGGGAAAAAACATGACCTTTTTTAGCACAGTTCATGTGGGAGGACCAATGGTCACGATCCATTCTTACTCATGATCGAACGGTTAATATATATGTTGTGGAAAATTGTTTCATCGAAATAGGAGGATGCATGTTACTCCTATCACACCCAACCCATAAGATTTTCATTGATGTTGATAGCTCATCGACAATCAGAGGAATTCGTTAAAATTTTAGTTCCATCTTACTCGACTTCCCTCTAATGTTGATCAATGATACTTCTCTTTAGGCTTGCATCAACATCGAGATTTCAAAGAAAATTCTGTCTAGGTTTTGTAAGACCTCTGATCAATCGGTCATATAGATGATGATGTGGAAAGTGTCATGGAAAATGACGTGGCAGGTGACATGGCATATGATGTAGAGAAAATGAAGTATGGTTAGTGACGTGGTAGTGTAGGTTGGTGACATGGCATATGATGTAGAGAAAATGAAGTATGGTTAGTGACGTGGTAGTGTAGGTTGGTGACATGGCGGGATGACATGGCATGATGATGTGGACCCATACAATCATTAGGAGGGGCACTATTCATGCACAAAATTTCAGCGATCAAGATTAATTCTCGTTTCTTATCGAATGGTTGAGATATGTCTTTAGGTTCATGCTTCATTGACATCGACTGAAATGAGTTGTTCCTTTGCACTCTGCTCCATAAGTGTTTTGTCGACACCAATGGCCTGTCAACAATCGAAGGAGAATGTGACTCCCTTTTCTAAAAACCAAATGAATTATGTTGATTCCCAGTGGTTTCACTCAGCCATCGACGAAACACGTTGATACATTCCATTCTGAACTAACACGAAATTCTATGGACGTCGATGGTTCATCAGTGCTTTCGTTAATGCCTTCGTCGGGGTCGACGCTTGCCTGTTGTCAACTCATACTTGTGTGCCTCGATCATGATGATCTCATTGATTCTTTCTCATAAGGTTGTTCATCGACATCGGGGTTTTGTAAATCACTTTTCCTGTTCTTTCGGCCTGAAACCCCAATGAGTTCATCGACACTTTTGGAGAAAGTTGTGACTTTGTTCCTTTTTTAATTCTTTCGTTTTCTCTCATTTCCTTATGCAGAACATGAAATTTGTTAGGTTTTCTTGAGATTTTAAATGTGAAGAAAACAAAGGAAAAAATGCATAAAGTTAACAAAAGAAAAATGTACAGCCTATGGAAATACAAAAGAAGAAGGCACAAAATGGTTAAAAAGAAAAGTGGTACCCTAAAACTGGAAATTTTAAAATTTTAAAGGGTGTATTGTGTACTCAACACAATTCTCCATCACCAACATAACTTGAACCAAAATGGATTGTTCCTTTCAAGTGCCAAAGAAAATGTTTTGCAACTACATAATGAACCTGCCTAGGCTCCACCATATACTAGTTGAAAGTATTGACTGCAAAACAAATGTCAGGTTTGGTATTTACCAAATGAATAAGGGAACCTATCAATTGCATGTACACAAATGGATTAATCAAATCTATATTGGAAACAACAAATAACTTCAAATTTTTGACCAAGGGAATAGCCATGGGCTCATTGTCCATCATCTGAAATCTCTTCAGAATATCAATTGCATACTTACCCTGTCCAAGGAAGACCTTGCCTAGACTCTATACACCTATAGAGCCAAGAAGTAGTGCATCAAGCTAATGTTTTTCATATCAAATTTGCTCGCTAAATTTACCTAACACCATGCTATGAGTTTCTTTGAACTTCCTATAAGTATAAGATCATCTACATACAAGATTAAAACAAGCAGATTAGAATCATCAACGAAATAGTAAAGATTGGGATCTACATTTATTTTAATGAAACCAAACTTGAAATATACTCATTGATATTAGAGTACCATGCACATGATGTCTGCTTTATCCCATAAGGACCTTTTTCAACCTATAAACATGGGTCTCACTCCCATGCACCTCAAAGCCTCTTAGCTTATACATGTCTACCTCCTCCTCAATTACACTATTAAGAAATGGTGTCTTTACATCCATTTGATATAAATTTCAACCAAAGAGCAATGCTAAAGACATAATGAATTTGATGGAGGTATCCAAGGCAACATGAGAAAAAGTCTCCTTATAGTTAACTCCATAAGGGAGCTAGGTGGTTAACACTGTAAATCTCGGATATGCCCACACCCACCCACGAGCTACGTGGTTGGAAGGAACATCATACGATGACAGATGTGGCGAATGTACAACACTCAACACTCATGCAAATTAATTGTTCGGAGCCAAATCGAGGTGGTGGCAACATATAATTCAAATAGCACACCTGGGCAGTTAGTTGCACGGTCAATGCAACCTACGAAGAAGTTGACACTCATTGCAGCGAGCACCCTTGCAGATGTAACAATCCCCTCCCTTGTGGTCAACACCATCAATTCCATGGCTTGGAGCCGAACTAATGAAAGTAAATGGGTTATCAAGATGGTAAAGTAATTAAAAGCATTGAATGCATGTGACAAACTCTATTTATGTACATTCCAAACTCATCCATCTATGTAGACTCCAAACTATTGGATGTTGATATGAGAGAATCTTTACTCAAAAAGTAAAGCATTTTGGACTGTAACAAAAACCAAGTGATATGCATATTTAACTTTCCAAAAGCAAAAAAAAAATATTCCATTTTCTTTTTGGTGCATCCACAAAGTTTTCAAAAGTATAAGTTGGAAAGCAGAGAAATTGTCACCCAACTCATGCTTTACAGTTGCAAATTTGATAACATGTACTATAAAGGTACATTGTTATGAGAACTGAAAACGAAAATGGCTATTGAATAAATGACCATAACCATGTCCGTGTTAAATTGATTGATTTGAGCTTTAGGATAAGGACAAAACAATTACTCAAACAAAAGGTATTGCACCAAACAAGTAGTTATATTGTTTTATATTTATGTGAAAACACACATAAATATTTTTTCATGGGTATCAATAGAGTTAGTTAAGTATATTGTTTTGGGTAGGAGATATTTTTGATTAATACTTTATGTTAAAATCTTATAAAAAAAATAGATTAATATAAATTTATTTTATTTTTAAAATTTTAATGAAATTTTTAATTTTATTTTTTTTCATTATTTTATTTAAAATTTTAAAGAATTGTTTTACATCATTTTTAATTACTTTATAATTTTAAAATTAAAATATTTATATATATATTTCAAATTTAATTTTATTAATAATATGGATAAAATGATAAAAAAATTTAAAAATAAATAAATAGAAAAATAAATATTTTTCTTAAAAAAGAAGAAGCTAAATTGAGGGTTTTTATAATAATTTACATTTCAATCATTAAATCATAACTTAAAATAAGATAGGCTTGAACATTAAACCTTTTATAAAAATACTTTGATTGAAAACTTATCTCTTTGTTTTCTCAAAAAAATATTGTAATTTTTTTCAAATAGACAAAGTTGCAAATTGTTAATGATTTTTCACAATATAGTCTCTTGTACATGACCAAAAAAGACCATCATTAAGACCATAATTAGGTCTACCTATCTCACTACCCCAATACATGTTCCATCAAACAAAGAACATAATAATGTGATAACAATGTATCTTCAGAAAAGTGTCTCAAGCATTCTCAATGCTTCACAATATCTCATTACATGTCTTTTCAAGAATATAAAATTCCCTTATACAAATTCTGAAACAAACACAAAAGTAAATGATAACATATCAAATAACTTTGGGAACTAAACTCTTATTAACTTCCGTAAGGACACTCATTGATGCTTATTAAAGAGTAGGAGGATGAACATGGTCTATAATATGACCCCTTTCCTCAGTAAGGACACTCATTGATGTTTATTAAAGAGTAGGAGGACTCATTGATGCTTATTAAAGAGTGAGAGGATGAACATGGTTTATAATGTGACTTATTTCTTCTTCTTCTTCTTGGATAAACTATTGTCCTCGTGCCAACTGTAAACTAGCTTTAGGCAAGCCATTATCTATCTCATTTCTTTCCTGGTAAACATGGTGAAAGGAAATGCTATCATAAATAATAATAATTTCCCTGATCTCATTCAATATGGGTTGCAACAAAACGTTCGAGCAAGCACTTTCCCCCTTCATCCAATTTATCACAAGCAGAAAACCTCAAAAAAATTGAAGTTTTGTAACACATTTTTCAACTACCAATGTAAAATTCATTTTTAGCGTCATCAATTATGTATAATTATTGGATCTTTGATCCAAACTGACTTTGAATTTTAGATAAATATTATTTTTCAAAAGGAAGATTCCCCCAACTCCACTATTTGAGGATCCCCTTATGAAACACCATCAAAATAAACCCATACTGCCATAATTATCAATAATTTCTACTTCAACCTATTTAGCATGTTTATCATTTTTTATTTGGATGAAACTATTAAATATATTCATCCCCAGATAAACACACTAAATCAAAATAATGACTTTGTCTTAAAAAAAACTAATGTAGCTTCATAACCAAATAATTAACCTTGTATATACCACATTTCACACATTTCTACAATGTTTATAAGGTAATCTTTGACTAATCTAGCTTCATAACCAAATAATTAACCTTGTATATACCACATTTCACACATTTCTACAATGTTTATAAGGTAGTCTTGAAACACCATACAAATTAGTAATAATAGCTATTTAAAATGGATGAAGGCAAAGTATATTGTATTCACTTTTAAGTTAAATTGGTTTTACTTTCAATTTTTATTTTAATAAATGAATTTTGATATATATCTATATATATATATATATATATATATATATATATTAAATTTTCAAAATAATATATTCCAATTTTATGATTGGATAAACATATTGATATGACTAGTTTGATCTAGTTTGGGGTTATTTGTCATAAATTTAAAAATATATTTAAATTTTAAAAATAAGTTTTTTTCCACAATTCGCCACGTAGTTACACACACGTACCATGTCAACCATTTTCATAAACAAAAAAAAAATCACCATCAAGTGTGTTTTGGACTTCACATAAAATAAGCAACAACTGTACATATGATTGAGGGACTATTAGCCAAGTCATGGCTCACATTGTTGAGTGTGGGTTGAGGGACATATTGACAAATTAGATGGAGACATATCGCAACGATAACGATCAATGAAGTATGTGTATGAAATGGAAGTCACAAATATGTGAAAATCATACAATGATGACAAAGAGAATGTGGAGGTTAATCTTTCCCTTGACCATGACTTCTCTTACACTGTCTTTCTGAACCTCATCCCTACAGGGAAAGAGGTCTTCCAGTTTGGTATTACTTTGCAACATAATTTTCAAGTATTTGGTGTGAAGGTTGTCACTACCTCCTTTCTCAACATGCACACAAACAAATAATGGAAGACATCTCTTTCTTCTAAACTCCCCACCACCCACTCACTCGTTCTATTCTTCTACCTGATATCACTTTGGGTTTCATTGACTTTACGAACTTATTCATTTAATTATGGAGTGCTACTCCTCTTGGCTACTTTTGAAACACATAACAACATGCACTATATAATATATATTTTATCATACCGCATGAAGGCTAAGGCATGGTCTATAACTAGTTATATGTCTATAGTTCTATAGATGATTTCTTGTGATTTCCATTTTATGAATGTTGTGTGTAGATCATGAAATTATACTCATGACCTCAATTGTGTATAAACATTATTATTTATGAATGGGACAATCATATGCAAATGCATTGTGCAATATCCATAACACAATTTATAATATTTTCCATTATTGGTTAATTGGAACGGGTATAATTTGTTGTCCTTTTTATTTCTTCTTTGAATTTTTCTAACAATAATTCTCATTTGTATTTTTGGCAAGAGTGGGTCAATGTGGAGTTGTTTCTCTGGTGATCCTCCCATAGTGTAGAATGATAAACTAACTCATGTGGTTGTACTTCTAGACATTAAAGAATACATTGGAAACACTGATGCATCAGATGTACACCATCCCAAGTTTCATACTGTTGCATCAGTGCCAAGCATATATTGTACAAGATATCAAGCACCTTCCAATAATCAAAGAAACTTGCAACGAATGTATCACAAAGAAGTCCAAGTGCAACCAATAATTCTTCCTACCTAGCAAGATTCCTAAAACTTTTGGTGCCTTCCACAAATGTTATTTTAAGTCATTTGAAAGACATCAACTAGCACAAACTTAGAGCTATAGCCCTGAGCATCACCAAGCTTTGTTGATTTTATCTACATGGGTACATATTATGACTGCATTGACTTTGCTCACAACCTTTTTAGTACTTTGTTTACCACAATTGACTTCCTTTTTTAATGGTTGACCACAATTTCTACTTTAGCTTTGATGTTTTATCAACATAGATACAAATTATGGTTGTATCTATCTCAATCTAGTCTGGTGAACCACATTTTCTAGTTTTCTCGCAAATTCTTTCAGTTGTACACAATCCAACCATGCTAATCATTAAAGAAGTAAACATGCAAGAAAAGGCAACACAAAACATTATATAGGGTTTTTCTTCTTCCTAGTCATAAACTCTACTATATTTCTTCTCTTATATAATATTAATGCAAATGCAAAGTGAATATGGATGCTACTGAAAACAAATTGTAAAAACACAAAAATGGCTAATAAAGAAGCGAAGAGACCAACAAGACCTTTTAAAGCAAGAAATTTTCTATTGGGATTCATTAAAGCTGATTTTGTTGTGATGGGCATTCTCAATGGTTGTATAGGCATATTCATATCAATGGTCAAAACATTATTTACATGAGCAGTTTATGGTACATAGATGTACTTGTTTGATTCCATAGTGACATGAATAAACATGATAAATTGCAAATTAATCATGGGGCTTGGCAACTACAACAATACAAAAACACAAAATAAGAGACTTTAGTAACATAAGTTATTTTGTTAAATCAATATTTTCTGCATTGAAATTTAGCTCTGCATTGCTGGAGTAGAAAAGTTATTAGTACTAAAGCATGCACTAAAGTCCCGTAGAAAAAAAAACAATTTTAGATCTTGACTGCAATTTGAGAGATGGGTTTCCCTTTGTTTATAGAGTTTGGACTGTACATGAGTTAGACATCATTGTAGCAAAAAATTATCGATAATACAATGTGTGGCAAAATCTGGTAGAAAACGAAAATTCCAATCTATCGCCTTTACAAGAAGTATTGCTCCTTTGGTTTCTAGTTTCGAATTTTGATCCATATTTAACTCAAGCACCCTCAACAAACTCAAGCTCACAACAAGACTTTTAAGCTCGAAATAATGCTAGAAATAAGATCTAGTCTTATTATCGGATTGGGGGTCTTGATTGCTTGGACATGGATACGAGATAAAATATACATCAAGGAATCTTTGGCTTGCAATGAATTTTGAACCAGAAAATGAGATGACCAAGAATAAACTTAACCGGGTTGAACAACAACAGAGGGAGAACAAGCCCACTGTGCCATCAACCATTAAGATGAATTGGAGAGTAATCCTTTTGACATGGGTGGATAGTTTTGAACTCAAAGGTAGTTTATTAGCAAAACAAACAATTAATTACATGAAATTCTGGCAAGCATGTGTCTACACAACCTTTACGTGTTATCTTCTCATGCTTTGACCACATGTTGCACTTGTTTTCCCTCGTACTGCATGTTGCACTTGTTTTCCCTCATACCACATGTTGCATCTATCCCTAGCTGTGATGACAATAGTGTGCACATATCCTAATATATAATTCAAGTTGGTCATAAAATAATAATGTGACTTAGTTATCCATATTGAATTTTGAAAAATGAAATACATACACATTGTTTATGCCAATCATTTTGTGCACGAGGTGAATTCTAACATGACTAAATGTAAACTTATCCATTGAAAATCTTACTATTTCCATAACTTCTTTATTTCCATAACTTCTTAATGATCTCTTCATTTACATAGTCATATTATGACATATTTAGAGTGACACTGCAAAGGAAAAATCGTGTTTTTTATACAAACCTAAAAAGATGTTCGATGTTCTTTGAGTTTGGCTTGTATTTTACTTATGAATAGGTTTGAAAGTACGACGTTGTTGGTATGCCAACAAGCGAGCTTTTATATACACACTACTGATGTACGATGTGCTCTTAAGAACTTATGTTATGATGTTGAATGTGGTGTATGATGTGTTGTTAAGCTCTTAACAACACACTAATGATGTTATTTTTGTACACCTTCAACATTCCATTCACATTCTCTATCTCTCTTGAATCCATGGAACCCTCAATGCTAAAGACTTCTCAACGTTCATGGCCCCACAAAAACGCTATGTGAGTTTGCTTCTAAGCATTTCACTATAATGGATTATGTGGCGCTGCTTTTTCTATAAAACTTGTAATGTTATATATGAGTTTGTTTTCACTAATTGCTACATTTGAATAAACTATTCAATGTTTTTTTTTTTTTAACTCGGGGAATCGGTAACTCGCGGTTCTCGTACTCGCGTGACACGGGGTCGATCCCCAGGCGGCTACCACTATAACCCCAGGTGCAATCACCCAACCCGCAAGAATAGCACACGAGTAAGTTCGGGTGAGAATCGAACATGAGACTTCATTTACAAATTTCCTTCCATTTACACGGCACTTGCCAATCCGTCTACACCCGTGCGGGCACTATTCAATGTATTTCACTTATGTGGTTGTGATAAAATATTATGGATTAATGTAATATATGTTATCAATTCGTCGTAGTCTAAACGTTCTACGAAATGATTCTTCTTCGACGATTTTTTCCGGGAAAATTTACCCAGAATCCGACAATAAATTGTTAGATCCGCAAATTTGAGTGATTATTTCTGTATAATCCGAGTGTCCCAAGGGATTTTCAGCATGCTGAATCCATTTCTGCATTCATAAATGAATTTTAAACAACAAAAAACAATGATTTCGTACATATTTATGTTGTCGGATTTCGACAAAAAAATCAATTCATGGAACAGTTAGACAACACCTATCAATTTTAGTCTCTCTATTTTCTAATATTCCTTAATAGTTTTTTCTTTTCAATACCTTATACATATAATTATTTATTTGAGATATACATATAATTATTTGAGATTTTCAAACATAGTTAATTAATTCATTGAAAATAACACTACATAAACATTTAAATTTTTAGAAAACAAAAAGATAATCTAAAAACAAAAACACTACATTTTCTATCTATTTTTAAGTGAAAATAAATTAATAAGTAAACATTTATATTTCAAAATTTTTACTGAAAATTATAAATCTTCTCTATAGATATTTTAACTCAAATTTTGATCCATTTTAAAATATAAAATTTATATGATCAGAATATCTCTATATGACCCAAAAAAAAATTAAAAAATCATAACAATTAATTTATTAAAAAATAATCATACTGTGTTTAATCAAACTTTTCTTTAAAAACATATCTAAGTATCTTTATTGCTCATCCCAATTATTATATACATAAACAGCCATTTCCAAACAACAATTATGAAAAATAATAATAATGTTTAACCACCCAATACATTAAGCCTTCCTACCTTTTCCCCCTAAAATAACTATGGATTTGTTCTTTTAGGACAACTTAGTCCTTTTTAGTATAATAAAACAGATCTGAACATTCCTACGTATGTCGCTGTTTTTACGTTGCTAATAAGAGTAATGCGCATTTTGACATCAGTGAGTAGTCTCTCAGTGGGTATTACCTGGCTGATATTGCTATTAGTGGACTAGGCCTAGTATATCCCCCATATCTTCCTCCTGCTCTGCTTTGCTGTGTTGGCGGTCCTCTTTATTTGGCTCCATCTCCATCTGTATTATCTATCTGGTGGAATGCAGGAGGTTTTGGAGCTCAAGCTCGGAGCTTGAGACAGTGAGACAGACCTCATCACTATCAAATAGTCCTTGCCCGGCAGGAGGAGGCGGCTTGAAGAATGGAGAAGGCATTGTCCAAAGTTGGTACATTCTGGGTTTCACAGAAGGCGAAGAAGGAGATTTCCTCCATTGGGGATGATTTCAATGTAAGTTTTCCTCTCAGATCAGCCTTCATCTTGTCCATGGACATAATGTAAACTCATGTGCATTGTTCTTTATGAAATCTCATGCAGTAAAGTTACATTGTTTCCACACCTAATAGGTGCCACAATTGTTTTGGACAACTAATAGTCTCTAGATAGTTGAATAGGGATTTGAATAAACAATGCTGGCTCTGAAAAAAATAAATCTGTGACGGGAATACCGTGGTTACACAGATGCAGGCTTTTTTCTATGCCATGCGAGTAACAATGCCCCAATGGGACCGTGTTACATTGGCCATCAAGCTCTAACTGTTCCATCTAAAATGTACATTCATGTTTGTTCAGATTTAGTGAATGGGAAACAATGTGGGTTTAATCTTGTGGCCATGTGTTGTTGCTCTGACCAATAGAATCTAACTCCAGCTGAGGACTGTGTTCAGGAGGGCACCAGTTCCTTCTCTCACTGAATTTCTGTATACCCCAAGTCCACGCCCCATGGAAGGCGATATACAGGTCTGGGGTCTTGGGCCTTTGTCACCGAAATATATAAAATCAAGATTTTCTGTGAGACTAAAAAGATTCATATCTTGCCTTGTTTCTGGACTGGGTTGACAATGGTTTAGAGGGTTCCATAAAAGAAATAATTGGCTGCTTTGTGAACTTGCATAGATTTGAACCTTTTCTGGGTACACTGTCTGAAACCTTGGACATTTGAAATTTCATTTATGTGTGTAGAAGCTGTTAGAAGGTCCATCTCATAGTACAAGTAGCCTGTGGACTCAGTACCCGCTCTCTAATATTGGGTAGCTTTCCAAACCAGGTTGAAATCCTCGCCAGCGAAGCTACTGAAATGAATTGCACAACTTAGATTACACCTTTTGGATATAGATCTCACATTTGAACAGTTCAGACTTCAAGGGCACGGCTTCTTGAAAAATATTGCATAAGCAAATTGACAGTGTGACAGTTCACAGCAAAGATGCTGTTCCAGGATGGCTAATTTTGCCAAAGTTGCTCTTAACTTTCTATCTTGGAATGGCCGTCTAACATAATGGAGTAAGTGTCCTACTTTCCGTTTAGTATATACCCTGTAGCGTAACGGGTATGGAGTCATGTCAGGATCCAATCTACTAGGAGAATGTACTGTACCTCTCTAGAACCCAATACTTTAAAGCTTTGATCCAGACTCTGAATGAGGCTAATTATTTTTAATGTAAAGTGTTCACTAGTCTGTGAGTTAACCTATGCAACCAAAACTTCTGACTTGGTGGTTGTTTATGTACAAGAAACCTTTCTGTTAAACTTCTGGGAAATGTTTTCCAGATGTTTCCTGGCATATTCTAGTGCAAAATTTTCATCTCCTATTGTAAAAAAAAAATTATATTCTTTTTTTATTAGGTTTGGACAGGCATAATAACCTAGAAACTTAAAAAAGAAATAAGTGATACAAATAATATAGAGATTAGCAGATAAAAAAATGAAATTTTGAAATTCCCTACATACATCTATGTGCACACTACGTCTATAAAATTTTTCCTTCCTATTTCACCTATTTCATACATCTATACATAGATATGTCATTCCCCAGTTCTATGAAATTTTGAAAGTGCCATTTCTATAACCTGTTCTGTTTCCAAAACTTGTACCCTTTCCCCACCCCAAGTGACATAGGAGTAAACATAAGAGTGATAAACTATTTGCTGGGTTGAATAGCATTGGAATTCGCACATTTCAATGTAAGTTACTACTTGGTAGGATGATGCAATTGGTCAGCAGCTGCTGACTTCCTTTTTAACGGTTATAATGCCACTCAATTATTAACCATTGTTTAGAAAGTTTTGGATGTGAACTGTGGGAGGCATGTCTAAAAGTCCTTGTCATTTTTAGGTTACGGGTTAAAAATAACAGTGGATTAAGTTACTTGAAGTTTTTTGTGTGCGCAAAGCAATGCCAAGTTACATTCTATCAACAAGCTTTTGCTGATAGATAGGGCACATTTCTTCAATGAAGTAAAGATGCCATTGGAAATGGTGTACACACTAGATTGGGGTTTAAATAAAACCCAGCAATTACTATCCCACCAAGTGCTAGCTTCTCCTAGGAAAGAAAACCGAGTCCTTACTATCTTGTTCATACTTTTAGCTTTGAAAGTGAAAGTAACTTTCTTGTTTAGACCCGTCTTAAATTCAGCCCTGGGCCTTGCCCCTGAATTCCAAAAGCTCTATTGATCCAAACTTGTTCAATCTTGGAATCTTTTGCATCCTTTTTCCTGAATTCTGTTTCTTTTGCCTCGAGATTGCATATTTGTTGCCATTGCATTTTCAAAACTTCACCTTGATTTTGATTCTATTAGTCTTTTTTCTTTCTTCTTTGTTAAGTTTTGAGCCATGCTTTCTCCTTAACATTCTGAAACTCTTTTGTTAATTCTTCCAAGCAAGCACTGCGATTTGAATAATTTTCTCCGATTGCCCAGTACTTTAAAGTAAGCCATGTTGCAAATCTACGGATCCAAACTAGTTTATGACAAAAGAGTCATTTGTTGGGCTTTCTATAACGGGCACTTGCATGCAGAAAGTATTGTGTACCTAACTACAATATCTTTATTAGGCATCAGACTTTATATACAAGAGTTATTTAATATAAACTCATGATTCTGTAATAATGTTCTAGTCCTAGGCCTTTATAGTTTCATAATTAAAGATTTGTAAAATGCCACTTTTATGTAATAAGGGCCTTATCACTTTTATTAGCAACTTAAGCTCTAAGTTAGGGTTCTTACCTCCTTTAGTACAAATAGGAGTTTCTTCCTCTCAGTTGTGACTCTTTATCATTTTATCAATACAATCAACAGGTTTATTTAGAGAAGTCTTCCTCCATTATTCAGATTTGCAGGTGCAATCCACCCTTTGGTGTGCAGGTTCTCCCACTATTTTTTTTTATTCTTTTTATTGTTTGCTTTCTATTTTAATTACCTCTATAATTGTAGTAGAGTAGTGCCATTTTGGGTACATACTACAAACACACTGCAAGTTGATATCCGAGCAATGGTTCCGCGATAGTGTTGATTCAAGGGTTTGTACCATAACTATTTTTGGATTGTGATCATGACAAATAGTTGAGTGAAAAAGCCACACACAATACTACACCAAATTGTAAGGGAGATAACAGAGATGGTGATGGTGAAAATTATTAGAATGAACAAGTGACCAAGGAATATTTAGATCAAAGGTTTTGAGAGTTCACCATGCAACTTGTCGAAGACTTGAGGAAGCAACATGAGGATACATGGAATGGGCTGCTCACACATACAGATTTCAAATTGAAGCCAAAACCCTCTATGGAATTGTTACCTCCCAAACTTGCACTTCAAATGTTACAAAGTCCTTGAATAAAGTGTGACCATAGAGGCACTTAGGAAGATTGCCCAATGCCACTTCAACAATACTTCCTATCTCTTTAGGTTGGTCCTTTTCTGACACAAGGGGTGTTTAGTTCTAATTGATGATGTCAATCGGAGTTCATTTAATGTCAACCCGGGAAGGTAAACTTAGAAGCGCTACCTAAAATATATAGATCTAGAAAGATTCAACTACCTAAAGGAGGGTTTGATGTAGCAGGAGCCAATACTCTTTTACAAGAGAT